>JAANDH010000342.1:0-65250 GCA_011799765.1 Nymphaea thermarum
ACATATCACAAGGACATTAACTACAACATAGAATCCTAGGAGACTTCACATATCACAAGGACATTAACTACAACATAGAAATCTAGGAGACTCTTCACATGTTACAAGGACATTAAATGTCTTAACACATTTTACAAGGATATGGAATCCTAAGAGACTCATCTTCAATGTGCTCGTGAATGATATATAATTTAACAAAAAGCATAGCACAAAAGAACAAGAAGTGAGAATGATGGTTTAACGAAGAGTTTCATTTTGCCCATAAACTCACTTTAGTACCAACCACATTTAGATATTGAACTGTGTTGAACTGAAATCATCCGATGAATAAGGAAAACTTCAGAACAAAAGTCCAACAAAAGATAACGTCAATCAAGAAGATGTTGGCTCACTGGGATTAGGTATACGACTACACCACTTAAGCTTGTTCTGAACTGGATACTGAAGATAGACTACAAGAGTAGGAAAAGACAAGTGTTGCAGAGTAGCCATCACCACTTTTTGGGTGTGGAAAACATGTACTCTAAACATGACTTGCATTTTGGCACAGGAAACCAGTTTCTACAATGTTACAGATACATTAAACATGTTATTCTGTTGGTGGCATTTCTGTATTAGTCTTCTCATGGAGAAAAGGTAGCAACGGATAGAAATACATTTTAGATGTGCATGAAGCTAAAATTCTTTTTTTCCAAGGTATCTGCACAGTAACCTTTGAAAGGAAAAGGAATCCAATAGTTACTTGAACATGTTTATAAGATTTCAATTTCAAATTATTTGCATAGATAGTTATTGCTTGAACATGTTTTTATAGATTTAGATTTCAAATTACATGCATAGTATATTTAGAATCACTAAGTATGATAAGTCAGGCAGCTGATTCCAGGGTCGAGTTTCGACTGCCATGTCAAAATGAAAATGACATTCAATTTAGTACAGAAGCCGAAGTATTAGTTACATCTAGATGTAAATGTGGCAGACATGTAGATGAGAAGCAACTAATCATAAATCCTTTTTGCTTAACTTTACTGATTTGTGTACTGTAGCTATTTGTAAAAATAGCATCCCCAGTATCATTTTATTGACTTCTCTAAATTAACTATCACAAAAATACTATCGCCTTTTATTGAAGTACCAAACGATATTTTCTTCCACAATATTCAAAAAAATAACTTAAAAAACCAGTCAAGTTCAAAATGAAAAATTATGTAAGAAAGCACCATCTTGCACATACATACCGCAAAAATAGCACTAACCTGATTGGGTTGAGGGATGCTGATGGTGCAAGTCGGCAATAAGTATTCTCTCTAATGACAATACATGGTCAGGATGTTAAGGCTCGTCCTGATGAACTTGATGATATGACTCATGCTAAAAGATAGCGAGAGAAGAGCAAGGGAAAAGATAGAGCTTGTACAGAAACAGGAGCAAAGCTTTATCCTTAGAAGAACGAAGCCTGATGGGAATTCATGACAACCTGATTGTGTTGATGGATGGAAATGGAAGTAGTGTAAAAAGTGAATGGCCATATCTCCCAGTTTACAACGTCCAATTCACAGCAACAGAGACTGGATTATGTAATCTCTAAACCTAATGGTAAGAATAAACCATGCCACCCTTGGATAAACATGAAAGTATATATTTATGAGATCCTGCTAATTATATCAAAACTTAATATAATGAGGTACATACTTATGAGACCCTCCTAGTTGTAAACTTAATATAACAAATAATAACAAATACAGATCAGCTCGAATATTTATTGGGTACAGGCCACAATCTAATCGGCTTTAAAACTGTAGGAGAGTCAGCTAGGGAGCATAGTATAATGAAATAAAAGGAAATCAAACACTTCTACCACACTATCATGTTGAAAATATCCTGAAAGGTATATGATCTTACACATAAGAGAAAATAATGCAAAGGACTATGAATCGTACATCAGTTCACTAGAATCATGGTATTCCACTCATTTCAGCCACTAGCCAGCTCTTCTACAAAACCACGCCAGCATCATATTTCCAGTTGGCAGTCTCAGACCATCAATATGAGCATCCCTAGAAGATAGCGAAGAGAATATACAGAATAAAGTTGCGGCTCCTGCTACTTCCCAACTGAACAAGTGACCATCTATGCTTCGAACAGAACAGTCCACTTGGAGAAAACTTAATAAACAGCATAAGCTATAAACCAACAAAATTGTGATTATTCTTTTCACGTGAATGTAAATTAACACACTGAGAACAAGTGACTAATTTCGAAGCTATAACTTGGAGGAACCACTATATATAAAAACATTCGCAGATTTACCATCTTAGAAAGGACATGATAAATAGGGATGTGAATAAGAGGGCACCGAGGAAGGTGTTGACTCACCAAACCAGCCTTTGGAATCTGCAACACTCCAGTAGCTCTGAGCTTCACTACGAGGCCCAGCGTCCTTGCGGGTCTCTCCACCACTGAATAACAGCAAAGCGTTCTTATCTTTCGCTGCGATCTCAACTCCCTCTCTAATATGCTGCAAAAAGGTGGCAGCCTGCCCTGGATGCTTCTGATACGACTCCAGAAACCATGAGTTCTCTCCATCAACCTTCTCACAACTGGTACTAGTATACACCGAATGCCCCGCCACCATCACAAGATTCCTGAGATCCGGATAAGGATACATGGTGGAATCCAGTTCGAATTTGTTTTGAAAGCCCATGCCCCTGAATCGGTTCTCATACACTGCTAGGACAATGATAATTCCGAGCCCGGTAGCCAGAGAGACGAGAAACACAAAAAGAGGGTGCAGTTTATAGTGATAATGAAGACGATGGCCGATCGATTTGATCATTTTGAACAGTTCAGGACGAGAATTTTTGGGCCTCCTTGATTTCTTGCTAATCCCGGACTCCAAATCGAACTCGCCACCCCTCGGGTAAGCGAGGAAGGATTTAGGGCTTCCTTGGCCAAATGACTGACTCATACTAGCATTTGAACTCGACTAAAATAGCAGCAAATTAGAAACTCGAATACCTCGATTGGTCAATAGTCAGTTTGAGTAAAGAGCACCAAAAAAAGGAGATCTGTTGAAGCCTCGATCTTGTAATCAACAAAACTTGAAGTGCTTAAATGATCCAGAGATGCAGCAGAAATCTAATAGATCTAACTGCAAATCAAAACCCAAAATGGGAGCAAAATTGGGGGAAGGAAATCAGCGTATGATTGCACCTATAACCGTAAAACCTCCTATCTCAAATGGGTGCACAAATTTTTGTCTCTATCATCACTAAGAACAAAAGTTAAGCTAAAAAAAGCGGTACCCACGACAGAATTCAGGAGGGAAAAACGTCAGACTTTTTTCGAGGGAAAAGGATCAAAATAAACAAAACCCAGCAAGTGGGAGGTTGAGATCCTCATAGAGATATCCTTTTTCATAAGAAAGAGGAAGTCACATTTCTTATTGGTAATTCTAAAGAACAAGGATGGAAAAATAAAAGGCTGGCATTGAGGAATTCGACGTGAGTGGGGCAGTAACACGAAAATCGGACGGTGAGATCTTCCAATGGGCGACGAGGAAGCAGAAGGTTTAGCTTCCTCTGCAGGATTTTGGGTTTCCGGAGTTGGCAATGTGAAGGCGCAGATGGTGAAAGTGAACCGGGTCAAACTTGACACATCTGATTCCGGGTGCAATTTTTTTGCACGAGGCAGTAGGCTATGGTGATTCTGATGAGATCGACAAAAGAGGTGAATCAGGATCAGTTAGCACAATCTGAGCCAAATTAAAAATGGTATTGGAATCTCGACAAATATTCAAAATGATCACCTCAATTGTTGGACCTAATTCGATAAATCAATAAATCATGTTATTTCACATGTTTGAATTCGTGTTCTTACTAAATAAATATCACTTTAATAATAGTTCGAAAAAAAAAGACGTTGAACGCATGGGCCATAGTTGTTAATATTTGTAATCTGCTGGATCTAAATTAAGCTATTTTTCATATATTAACTATAGGAATAGATGTAAAATAAATAAGAAAATGATAACTCGATGTTTAAATTGATTTATGAGCTTGTCAATTTTTAAAATATTATAAAACCTAATTTATACATTCGATTTTCACTGTTTTTAATGTTTTATAAATTTTAACATTTTACTTCTATCTATACAATTGAGTTTATAAAGAATATTACCATTTATAGTACTAAAAAACCAAGAGGACTAGAAGGCAAGATAAATGGACGGACGCAAACTAGAAATAGAAAAATAACAGAAATAATAAATACATAGTCTTAATTCTTAAAGTGTGATGATTTTCGTATGCTCCAAACTAAACGGCGATGTTTTTACTTAATTTGATGATATAAAATTATGAATAGATCCAACATGATTTTTTAACTATAATTCATGTTTTGAGTCAACAACTTCTATGCATAGTAAGCATTTACGGCTAGTTTTCTTATTTACACCTTGAAGATATTTAATGTTTTCCTAATTTTATTATACTAAAGCATAAAGTAAATCACATTTATCAAAAGCTTTAGTTATTTAATCCACTTGATCTGATAGTTTCAAAGTAAGAAATATAGGAAAACTTATGGCACATCATTGCAATGTTTTTCTCTCCCTCTACTATATATATATATATATATATATATATATATATATATATATATATATATATATATATATATATATATATATATATATATATATATATATATATATATATATATATATATATATATATATATAATTCAAATAATTTGCTAAAAGCACCATAACCTATTGCTAAAAGCTCCATGAAGAATTTGCACCACAAATTATGGTTAATGTGTTAACTTTCCTATTATAACTGTTTTTTAGCAATAAATTTTTGCTTTTTTGTCACCCAACAATAGCTTTATGTAAAGCTGGAGTCAGCTTAGCTTGCTATCAAGCTTGAGTCGATCTAAAATATTACTGAACTCAAGCTCAGTTAGGTTACAATTCACGAGCTTAAAGGAGTCAGGCTTAAGCTCCAACACAGTCTATTCAGTCGAGCTTGAGCTGACCTTGTAAAGCTCATCTTGAACTCAAGCCAAACAATAAATGAGTCAAACAAAGTTCACGTTGGGCCAGCTCAAGCTTGACTGGGCTCATGTACACCCTTACAAACAAAAGAATGAAGGGATTTTCCGTGCCTAGCTATTGGAAAAGTTGTCGTTCATAATATAGAGCTTCCATTTAAATGAGTTAAGAATAAGTTGTCATTCATCCTCAAGGGAGTTCTGGGGAACCTTAGACTAAGAATAAAATTTGCAATTAGGACAACTTTACAAGATAAATCACCCTGATTCTGTTGCATAAACTCTAACCACTTTCATCCTGCAATTAAGGAAGGAACTCAAATGAGAAGAAAAAATTATTACAACTTGTTGAATCCAAAAAATGGGAACCCAAATATGCCTTATTCATAGATGAGCAACTTGCCCTTACAAAAAAAAAAAATTGTAAACTTCATGTCACTTGGAGAATGAAGACAACCCTCCTTTACAGGACATGTACCCGGGATTAATAGGGTTTTACATTCACAGGGAAGGGAAACAAAGACTTTTCTACAGTGAAGGTTGATGTTCAACAACTCTGGCACCTTTACTTCACTATCGACAACCCTGTGCCGCACCCATGTTCTAAAACGAGATGTATGAAGCATACATATATAACAATGTAGTTGAGTAGTCATTACATGCGCCCACTCTTGCTGGCCTTCAACAGCACGTTGATAAGAATACAATTCAGCTATTATGATCACTTTTTGATAACGCACTGTACATTTGATTGACCTCCATCCGGGGAGTAAGCAATCTACAAGAGCTACCTCTGAAGGCGGCAGAAAGCTATGCCGGTCGTTCAGTTTTGCTGTTGCTGCCAAAACAATCAAACAATCTCAAAGATATGGAAAGCTTAACATGTCTCAGAACAGACAGAATATTAACTTGTTTGAAAAGGAACTGCAGCAGTGGCATTTCGGATATCACTCAAAATCTCCCAAGCATTCTCTTTCGGAATGATTCAGGAGAATTATTGGGTATGAGAGCCAAAGCTTTCCAAGTAGGAATGTATAAAGAGCAGCCACCGAAATATAGCATAGAAACAGGTTCGGGAACAAAGATCTAAAGATTGGACTGAATATTCCACACGTTGATGAGTCAAAATTTCCTATGGACTAGAAATTCTAATCCTCATGCAATCATTTGGCCGTTTACACAGCAAAAGTCAAGATTAACTTGCAAAAAAACATGTAACATATGCTTTTTTATTATCTAACAGAACAGGGCTGCACATTGTATCGAGTTGTTGCATGAGGAAGTACTTCATGTGAAAAAAACCACCTTAATCACACTGACCAAATCCAACAATTAAATGCTTCACATATTGAATAATGTTTCCAGATTATTGACATTTCATAGTCCTATGTTGGGCCACAGTTAGAAGCAAGAACTTTAGTCATAAAAATAGGGAGAAAGTCATACCAATGAAAACCCAGAATTTCAAAACCGGTAATCCTACACGGTAATTGAATCTCTTGACTATTTTTGTATTATATGATTTTTTCCTCCTACATGTATCCTCCAGAAATACTCGTAATTTGAAACTAAAATCTATCATGAACTCAACCAATGTCCTAAATAAGTAACACTCTGAATGTCGAATACAGTGCTTCAGAAATGTGCAAGAAATGAAATCCCGATCTCTACCATTGGGAAAAGAAAATAGTAGGATATAGACACGTGATTAAGATTCCAAACGCTACTAACAAGAGTGAAAGCAGTAGGACAGGTATGTGCGTTCAAAATCAAAACTAAGAGCAACAGACAGAGAAACTAGTTGCTCTTCTAGGGAAGTAAGTTTCTGATACTAGATACTTTGGTCAAAGAAAATTTAGTATGGCTTTAAACAAATTCCTAGAGCTTGGTTTGATGGAGCTAGCAAATTGGTGCTTAACTTTAGACATGAATCTTCCTAGACTGGCACGGCTTCTCTTGTTAAGAATACTCGTACAATACAACCATTATCATTTTTACTTGCATATGTAAATCATTAAAGGAAGCAGCAAGAATGGAAAAAGAGTCCCTATAACAATATTTTGAGATGTTTAACCAAGGATATTTAACACATTTTCTTGGAACTAAAGCAGTTACTCTCCAAACTGATCTGGTAAAAAGACAGAGTGATCAATAGATCGTATTATATTGTGCAATACACTGAAAGTATAAGAGAAACTAATATGATATTGCTGACATCCATTGCAAATGTAAAATAATATCCAGTTAAGCAAACAAAATAAGTTCCACTGCAGCACAAGCACATGCATAATATACACTCAAAAGTCAAAATTCAAAGCCATCAAGCATCCATGATTCAAACTTATTTTCCATAGCAGAATAATGAGCACAAGATGATTGAATGAATATAGCATCAAACACTGACCTGGAACGAGTTCTCATCAAAAAGTGAAACTGCACAATTGTCAGATGTGGAAGCCCAATTGCTCATGTTATTGTCATAACTCGGTGTTCCAAAGTTAGGAACTCGATAATCCATTGATGAACCTTGAATGTTCATCTCCATTTCATCCTTGAACTTCTTTTCTCCAAGAAAATCATGATTCTGGTTATATGGGTGGTAAGGGTAAAAAGCTCCAAGTTGCAAACTGAGGCATGAGCTTCTGTTTACCTCGTTCAGTGTATCACATGACCTTGGCTGTTCCATCTCTATATGCTTTCCCATTTCCAAGTAAGAAGAAAAGCTTGGAAAAGGAGCTTCTGAGGAGCACTCAACTTCTCTACAGGGGAAACAAATTCGCAGCTACTTGTTTCAGAATACAGGATTTACTACTTCTGTAATTCAATACGAGTAACATGTTTTAAGCCAAAAGAGAGGTCATTTGTGGACTTGAAGAGTTGCATGAATTACATAATACGGCATTATGGTCAAATAATCCATAAAAGACTAGTAATGGTTTCTTCAACCTTGTTGACGAAGGCTTAACTTTTGCAGGAAATCTAATTACAAATTTGGAATACCCCTATGTTCCAGATAAACATGGCATATGGTTCAATGCAGGAGAACATGAAGCAGGTGAGATGCTTAGTCACATGGGTACGGCTAGGAGGGCCCTGTACCCTACCGGTACGGGTACGGGTACGGGGTTGGGTACGGCGGGAAAATAAAAAAAATAAAAAAAATTCAAAAAAATCTAAAAAAAAATCAGAAAAAATCAGGAAAAATCAGAAAAAATCAGAAAAAACTAGTAAAAATCAGAAACATTCAAGAAAAATGTATTTAAAGGAACACCCTTAGCATTTTGTTATTGTTTAAAATTTTTTGATATATATATATATATATGTATGTCCGTGTGTACGGCCGTACCCCCGTACGCACGTTTTTTGAAAATGGCCCGTACCCGTACCAATACCGGTACCCGTACCCGCACCCGTACCTATGTGACATAGGTGAGATGCCACTAATCAGAGTTCCAGACATCGCAAGTCAGATTCAACTTGGGTAGCGCCTTAAAAAGGCTAGTTGAGAGTCTTGAGACTAGTCAAAAGAGGCTCAAAGACGCACATTCACAGTAGAAAAAGTAATAAAAAACCAAAACATTGTTATGCAAAATATTACATCAACAACATACTTCATTGATTACTAGCATCACATAACAATAAATTGAAACCTAAGATGTAAAGAAAATATAAAATACCTCGTAAATCTATTCTGCAGATACATGGGGACATATATAAATATATATAAACACATATGTACATGCATGCAAACAAAGAATATACAGAATACATGTATATATACATGTTTTTATACATTAACACAGAATCTGTAGGATATACATATATATATATATATATATATATATATATATATATATATATATATATCCGACACACAGAGGGAGAAATACAGAAAATAGGTTAAACTTTAAAGGAAAACTTATTGAAAAACAGAGGTCGAAGGCAGGAGAAGTGAAAGCTAGTAAAAAGAAAAGGAAACTTTGCTCTGATTCAAAATGTAGTTTCTCTGAAAAAGCTCATTTTGGGGATGAGTCAGTCAATTAGTTGCTCACTAGCCAACCAAGTCAGTCAACTAGTCCCTACCATGGGCCCAACCAACTATTACCTAGGGGACTAGGTGGTTCAGTAATCCCTAGGATAACTAGGTGACTCGTCAGATTGACAACTCCTTAAGTTGACAACTAAGATTCCAGGAATTCCAAATACAATCCTGAACTGACTGATTAGTCTTGGGAAATCATTTCGCAAGTTATTCTAATTTTAAAATATGCAAGGTGAACTTGTTTCAGTTATCTAACATTTCGGAAAATAATTAGTAATCGATGTTGTTCCTCACAAGTAGCAACTCAAGATCAGCTCATCGGCAACAGCATAAAAGGACTGGCAAGACAAATGGTACGAAGTCTACATGACTAATAATTAATAACTACTCACCGTGGTCCTAATACCAAGTGTGGATCCTCATTCAACATTAGCTGTGTTGCATCTTGGTTTGGAAGCCAATATAAAGAGTTGCCTTGTTGTTCAGTGGTCAAACCCAAAGGCAAATGTATTCCACTCTCAAACTATCCCAGAAAAAAGAAAGTGTTAATTGAAATCTCATGCTGCTGAAGAATTTAGCCATCCAACAGACAGAAACATCAACAGTTACCTGATTACTGCATTCTACTGGCAAAAACTGTTGCTTTTTCAAATTTTCCTGCCAGGGGGAAGAAGTACCATTCATGAGTGATCCTTCTTAAAAAGAATCAAGGTCTTCAAAGAGAATAATTTTATTGCTAAGCGAATACACAAAACACAAAAGGAACAAAACCAAGAAATTCAGTTTTAACTTTTAACAAGCCTATGACCTCTGGTTGACGACCTAATCAAAGGAAAGTCATATGAATTATGTTAGACTAATATTAATAAAAATTTATGACAATTATCTTGCTCAAAAGAAACACTATTTTTTTCTGTCATAGCAATGCAATGCCAGTAACCCTTACTAGTAGCACCATTATACTCTAAAAAATGAAATTGTCTTATTGTTCATGCAAACACTAAACACCTAAGAAGCAGTAAAGAGTCAAAATTAGGACTACAAAACGTGAATGTGCATGCCTTGCAGGTATGAAGCTGTCTTAAAGCTTCTTTCAGAGACTCATGCATTGCTCTAATTCTGTCAGAACTGCTGATCTTGTCTGGGTCAACCCAGTAGCTGTAAAATTACAACAATATTGTTAGCGGTCCTTCAACTTGAGTTAGGACATATGAACAAATTGCAAGGACATACTCGATGGCTGTATCATAAACAAGGTATCTGGGGTACATGAATAGAATGAGAGAACAACAACAACCTAAAATAGAGATAAAACCTTAATCTCTTGTTCAACTCAGATGAGCGTGCTTGCAACATCTTTAGCTGGTTATTCAACTCCTGTAGTATTAAAGAAACAAATTCCACGTCACAATATAAAAGAGGAATGCAACGTATGAACCACAACAAACATCCTAAACAATAATGATTAGTGCATACCTCAGCCGTTGGCGAGCTGCATAACCAAAAGAAAAGAAACATCAATTACTTTACTAGTTGATTTACACATAAAAAATGGAAGCAGAAAAAATCAGTGAAGGAATTAGTTTGCACCTTGTGCACAAGAAGTCTTGAATATTTACTTCATGGTCCAACTTCTTGAAGGTCTTCTTAAGTGCCTAAGGTATCACAAGCTTGTATTTTACTATTACGAAACAATATGCCAATTTTCAATCATAGCCACAAATATCATTCTAGGTCTTTTATCAGCGAGGTTTTCCCAGGTATTTTTCTGCAAAGTTTTTTTTTTTTTTTTTTGGGGGGGGGGTCTCAGAATTAAAAAACAAAAAAAAATCAAAATGTTAAGTAAAAATACAATAGATGAAAAACTAATAAGAATACAAAAAAACATCTACTCAAAAAAAAAAAAGTAATAAGTATTGTGTCCCATCTAAGAGGCCACGTTAAATACCTAAAAAAAGAGGAAATAAAACAATAAAGCAAAAGTTGAAGAAAATGAAAATAGAAAATGAAATAAAAAATCGCGATAAAATCATGACGAGTTGATTTTTTTCATTTTTTTACAAAATATCACAAATTTTTCCCTTTTTTCATTAATATCAAGATATTTTCGAAAATATCACAATATTTGTGGCTATGTTTTCAATTCAATGTAACAAACAAATTCCAAAACATTGCAGTTAAGGCAAAATAAAGAAATGAATTATCGTACTTCCAGGCTCTCCAACTTCCTGCTGCCAGCAAAGGAAAGAAAGCAATTCAATAATCATCTAAATCTGAATTAAGAAAGAAAAGAAGCTATTCCTTATGACAAGATGATCCAAACCTTTTTGCTCGCTCTTGAGGGGTTAATTGAGCAAACCTTCCAATAACATCTTCAATAGCACTGAAAAGTTTGAAAAGGTCTAAGCAGAAGCAGATAAGAAAACTGTAATTTCAAAGCAACTGAAAGCTGAAATAGGAAGTCAACAGAATGTTATATCTTCACATTAAATATTAAACAACACTCCAATTTAAATTCTTGAACAATTAAATTATTCATTTAACTTCTTCACATTCATAGTTTTTGTTGAGAGAAATAAGTTTGTGGTCGTTAAAAGAAATATTTAACACTAGGTGGTAATTAGCAGAAATTTTATTAAGTGGCATTTTTACCATTTTCCTGTAATAAGGAGGACGGCTTTGTAATTTTTTACGAATCTCTATTCAAGCAGACATTGGGTAAATGAACAATGACTTTTCTGGTTTTCCTTCCACCGGTTTGCAAAACTTCTGTTCATTTAATGTCAAGAAGAACCATTGATAATGGCAATTGAAACATATCATGTAGAGAGTGAAAAAGAAAAGTAAAGGATAGGCCTTCCCGAATGGTGAGTTTCAGTTCCACTAGTCTGGATGTTATCTTGTAGGTATCTGCTACAAATGCAGTAATCGAGTATGTTACAGAGAAAAAAATAAATTAGCAAGAGATGAGAGTCTAAATAAATGCTATAGTTATTTTCTAGATATAACATATGTGTAACATGAAGAATCTATTTTATAATCAAAGAAATATTTGAGAGAAGGAAGAACACCACAGAAACATATCTTGGATCAATCTATAATTTTCAGAGGAGCCATTTATGGCATTATAGCACAAAAAATAAATGCATAATCATCAGAAAGTTAAAATAGACACTAAAAATTTTCTGATTTACTTTAGACTATATAAAGACATTTGACCCCCATCTCCTCTCTCTCTCTCTCACTAGTTTATTATCTTTGAACAAAAAGACTAGCCCACACGCAATAGTTTATTATTTTTTAAACAAATACAACCCTAGGTAATATGATAATAGGGAATCAACAAAATTCTGAATTACCTCAAAAATTAAGCATGCGCATACACAAAAACTAGCTTACTATTTTTAAACAAAAATCTGTTGCCTTCAGTAAGATCAGAATAGGAATCAACAAATTCAGAGTTACCTCAAAAGATAAGCATGCAAAGCCACTAGTTTATTATCTTTAAACAAAAATCTAGTACCTTCAGTAAGATGAGAATAGGAAGCAATGGATACTGAATTACCTCAAAAATTAAGAAAATAGGTACTGCTTCATATTATTAATAAAGAAAATCGCTAATTCAACAAGTTGACAGTTCTCTAAATACCCTTTCATAGACTGGATAAAAGGAAAATAGAAATAAAGAGTTCTTAACGAACAAAAAAAGTTAAAAAAAATACTTAGAGAATATGCACTCAAATCCATGGATGTCTAAATTCATAAACTCAGAAGTTTTGTGTTGTTAAGTGAGTCATAATAAACTTAATAGCTTAGACTGTTTAGTGACTTTCTCTGAACATAAAATTAGTTTTTACTTTGCTAAAAAACTCATAACGCGTAGGCTGTGGGTCTCCAGAATGTAACTGGATGCCGGATGGCCAAGTAAGCATCGTGAAGCCCCTGACACCCTAGATACCTTGAGCCTGGCATGTCCCTACATCTAAGCTTTCCATCCACATAGGGGAGGGGTTGACTTGGGGACAAGGATCTTGAGGACTGAGATGGGTAGGCCACATCTCATCCTTCTCACTCCTCCTATGAAATTCCTTTGCAGCTGTATCCACACCAGTACCCATGTGACATAGCATTTAGGATTTCACTGCGTCTGCTGCCAATTTTTCTTTTCAAGTTTCTCGAAAGGATCACCTGCTGGCTCTAAAAGCTGATAACGGAGAGAGAAACAGAAAGAACAACGAGAGAAAGTACTCAAAAAGACTTCCTTACTCTTTTTCTACTTGTTAGCTTAACTTCCCATGGAAATTGCTGGGGAGCAAGAGCCCACCCATTTATTCACAAAGATCGCCACAGGCTAATGGTCACGTGTGGTGTTATCATCCCTCTTTTTTTCTTTTTCTTTTTTTTTTTCCCTTTTTTTTTGTTGGGGTTGGGGGTTGGGGGCATTTGCTTTCAGTGAATCTGGTCTCATGGGTCCTGCCTCTAGAGTATTCACTGTTTTTTCTGTTTGTAACTTCTAGGTTTCAGCAGTTTGCTTTTGTCGTCTGTCAGGGTTTTGACTCTTGGCGTCCCAAATTTTCTTTCGCTGTGCTCTTTACCATGTGCACATAAAAGCAGGTCAGCATTAAGAGTAAGGGAGGAGTTGGTTATCAAGATAGAATTCAGGTGCCCTCTGAGCACTTCCCCAGCATTCATGAAGCTTCC
This sequence comes from Nymphaea thermarum, assembly GCA_011799765.1. NCBI lineage: Eukaryota > Viridiplantae > Streptophyta > Magnoliopsida > Nymphaeales > Nymphaeaceae > Nymphaea > Nymphaea thermarum. Next base: position 13,799 of record JAANDH010000342.1, read on the forward strand.
TTGTTCCTTGGACAATGGCCCGCATTCTTCTTTGTGAGGCCAAGTTGTTTGTGATTATCCTCCTAATTCTTAGTTTAACTTATTTCACTGCTGCTGACCCTTTTTTTATCCAACTTGCTTGAAGGGATCAGACTGTCTGGCTCCAAAAGTTGAAAACAGAGAGAAGGAAGACGAAGTATAATTTTGATAGAAAGAATAAGGGAATAAAGTATTCAAAGACTTGTTGCCCACATGTTCTTACTCTTTTTCTGATTCTTAATTTAACTTGCTCCCACTCATTTTTCCTTAGCCTTTATTCTTGCAAACTACAACAAACATTCAAGGAACTTGCCCAACCAATTCCTAACATAGCAACATGACAGTTGAAGATTTTCAAATACCAAGTCTATTGATTCAAAAACTTTGGTCAGTGATCACATCAATGGGTAACATTATTAAATACAACAAACCAAGGCAACAGCAGCATGGAAAATGACCAATGAACCAATGGATAGAGAATAGATGATTGTGATCTTTTTGGTTATGTGACAACATCATAAAGTGAAAATTGAAGTAAAGCAAACACAGAGTCTCTGTCTAATCAAATTAACAGGAAAAAATAACTCCTTCCACCAGGCCCAGCGGTGGACTTAAAACCTTCAACTAAAGGAAGTTGAGAGTTTCATCTCCAAAGTCTGCCCTGGGCACAATCCAGTAGAGAACTGCCTAATCCATTCATCAAACAAAAAGGGAAAAAAAAAAATAACACAGAGACAGTAAAACTTCTCATATCATCTAACAAGAGATAAAATGAATTTACCTAATATGGAAAAGAAAAATGAATCTTTACCTTCTCTCTCCATGGCATAATGTAGCTTTTCCAGTTGGTGAAAACATAAGAAGGATGATATCAATGTCACATAGTATTGAAAGTTCCTTAGCTTTCTTCACAATCCCTGCCCTTCTTTTGGAGTATGTGACTTGTCTGCCATTGCTATTTTCCAACTTCTTGATTTTTAATTTAACTCTTCCCATTATGTTTAAAGAAACTTCCTATTCCTTTTCCGAACTCTGCAGAAAAGAAGTGCAATATCCACATTAATATGTAAGCAAAATCTTAATCTCACTTCAAGTGACACAAGGGAAAAAATGCTAATTTCTTGCAAACGCTCACCAGAGAAACCAAAACTCGGATCTAGTGTTGTTATCAAATGTTACAACTTACAACAAGTAAAGCAATGGAGAAAAAAGAAAAGAAACACCAAAAGAAATGAAGTTACGCACAAATACAGGCATTCATAACCAAAAACCTAAAGAGAATGTTGCTAACGACAATTATCAAAAATCTCTATTAATGTGTTTGAAGTTAAGATATAAACAACCTTTCATAGTTAATATACCAACAAGCACTGTAGGGTAGATATTTCAAAAAAAAAAAGTGAAACCCACTTTCAAGCTCCAAGCTAGTGGTGAACGTAAGAAACCAGGCTTGAACTAGCAAGTCCTACCCTACATTACATGACTGTTGGTATAAAAACACTCTCAAGCAACTCAAGCTCTAGCAGGGCCGTACATATGTGTGAGTGTGTGACTATAAATATATAATTGTCAAATTCCAATTTCTAATGGACACATTCGGCTTTGTTTAACAAGTACTAAAAAATAAAAAGCAAGTTCTCAGCTAGTGATGTTCACGAACGCATATGTTAACAATGAGATCTATGTTCATATTTCACAGAGGAAAAGAGACAGAGAGCTGGTCTTGGGCATTTCTCTCCCTCTCTCGAAATATATATATATATATATATATATATATATATATATATATATATATATATATATATATATATATATATTATCGTACTTGTTAGAAACCTGCATACCTCTTTATTGAAAATGGGAGAGAGTTTATGATGTGCTGACATGCCAAGATGCATCATGTAGGGTATGCAGGGTTTGTACGATTGTTGTACATAGGTTTTGATTCTTCTCTACATGAAAATTAAACACCCCAATCATGCCTACTTCAGAAAACTGTAAAAGCCTTCTCTTTTACCTTTCCTAGTTCATCCTTCCTCCCACATGCCCATTAGCCCCGTCCCCCTTTACCTCTTCTTCCCATTAGACCTCTAATTTTCAGCTGTTGTTTGCTACAATAACCTTCTTTCCATGATTGTATTCTCACCATTGCCAGGAGGGGTATAGATTATTTGCTGATGGCATTGAGACCCGTCGGTCTCCTCATGTTTTTGGGTTTTCGTTTTATTGTTAAAATCATAAATTCTCCTCTATGTGCCACTTCATTTCCTCTAGCCATTGTAGAAGAAGAGTCACCTCCTGTAACTTCAGCGAGCCTTCAAACCTTCTGGTCTGGACAAAGGGATGTGGTTGTTATCAGCAGCCAGAACAAACCAGATCAACAGATACTGTGTTCAATCATGACTGTTGAATCATGGGTTTTCAGCAACAAAGCAGCATTTTGTGGGATTGAAAAATCAACAACCCTTGTATGCTCAATCATGGGTTTTCAGCATCAAATTACACTAGCCTGAATTAGTCTTAACTCTTAAGCATAAAATTGGACAAAATATGAACACCTGTAATTGCTTTGCTCTTCATTTACTTAAGTTTTTCTTTTCCGTGTAGGTAGGAATGCAGCCACGGAAATAAGGTTGCTGCTGTGGGGCAGAAATGGAAGTGATGCAAGGGGCATTCACGAAAGGAAGGACGAAAGAGGTTGGAGGGCATGGGGAAAGAAGGAGGGATTTAGGCAGGCCAACAGAAGGAAAGAAAAGGGTTTTATTACTTTATACTTATTTTAGTGAGTAAGGTGGGGTACCTAGACCAGTGGGTAGGTTTCAGTTTCAATATATATATATATATATATATTAGTGAGTAATGTCAACTCTAATAGGACTTATAGATGTAGGAATGTCTGAACACTGCAATTAAAGTAACAGCAGACATGAAGAAATGCTCGATGTTTTCCTACTTACAGACGTATGAAATCACATATTTTTCAAATAATGATTCAAGAGATCAACCAAATCCACTAACCAGTTTCTCTGGTCCCTGTACTAGGGATCCATTAACTAGTAGAAACAAAATGAAGAAAAGTACTCGTTAAAGTACTTTAACCTTCCATACGGCCATCAAACTTGAAAAGCAAAATTCACAACCAACAGTATCCAAACCAATAATCGGAAAACAATATCAACAACTAACAACGAGAAGAAAATACGAATCCAACACAACAACCAGAGACCTGGGCACCACAACACCCATCACCAAGAACCCACAAAAAATCAGTAACTGTTAACAAAAACTCAGATGAATCAACCAAGTAATACAGACACGCGATGGAAACAGAAAAATGTCTGACGGAACGTGAAAATATATCCCGGAAACGATGCCATCAATGTAAGCAACATGGTAATGGCTGTTTTACAGCAATAGAACTGTCCAGGCAGCTGGCTCATATAAAACTCTCCCATTTCCCTCTTTATCTGCATCCCAGCTCGATTTCCCCCACAACCATGAATTGCCTCAAATACCCAATTTCCAGAACCATACAGACAACCCAACAATTTCCTAAATGCAAAGCTCCTAACGAGACATGGATCCACTGAAAACCCAAAAGGCCTCCAATGGAGGATTCGGGAAGAAGAGCACGGGGAAAAGCAAGACCAGCAAGTAAGGGGATAGAGGAAGGGAAAAGAAGGATCTACCTTGTTAGATGCAAAAGGTTTCCACCTTGTGAAAGGCGCCTCTGCGACAAATTACAGAAACGCATGTAACCAAATGCTGAACCAGACAAAGAAGAAGAAGAAGAAAACGGGCAGAAGAAAAAAAAAACGACGTAGAAGAAGAAGAAGAAGAAGAGTGGAATAGAGACAGACTTGCCGACCTCCGGCGCCGGTGCTGTCCGCTGCGTTCGGAGAAGCTCGTGGAGAGCGAAGGCCACAACAACCACGGCCGCGGCAGCTGTGAGCGAAAGCCAGACGCAGCGTGCGGTGAATGGCAACAATTTTTTTTACCAGAGAAAAAGTCGGACCCTTCGAGGTCCGAACAGAAATCCTGATTTTCAGCTCAACGGGGAGAAAAGAAGAGTGAGTAGATGGTAGGAGTTCGACCTTAACCATCAACACCAGAACACACGTTAATAACAACCAAGGCCATGGAACAACACTTGCTGAATTTAGTCATTTGACCAAACAAAACAAGTTTTCAATACATTTTGACTCTCTAACTTGTTTTTTTCTCCCATTGACAAAAATAATGCCAATGAAAGGAAGAGGTGAGAAGGGAATAGAAAGAAAAGGAGATAATGAAAATAGGATTGGAAGGAAAAGAAAATAAAATAAAAAAAGATATTTATAAAATTTTTCTGAATAGAAAATAATGGATTGCTAAAATTATGTTTGTTTAGACTACATAAATAATATAAAACTAATAATTCACATTATTTTGTAATAATATGCAGTATGCACCAACAATGGAAATTTAAAAATATAAACAGAAAAAAAAAGCAACAAACCTAACAAGTTTTTTTGTTGTGATGGTTTATGTGGTAAAATCTGAATTGAAAAAGATAATCCTATCATGTAAAACCTTTTTTCATGCACGCACAAAAAGAAATAAAGAGTATATATGTAGAAAGCGATAAATCTTTTATTTTATTTTTAATTCTTCAAGTTTAAATTGATTGAATTTACATTAAAACATCATTTTCATTCTCTCATCTTTATTTTCCTTCCTTTACAATCAAATAAGTTTTTTACTTTTGTTTCATTTCTTCTTTGTTAATCAATCAAACAAAAAATTGAATGAACAAATGATTTATTGTTCTTTCCCTTCATTTTTCTCCATCAAAGCAAAGCATTAGAGATTTCCTTTAAATTGAGATTTGGAAAATTTCATTGTGGAAACCGTGCCCCACCAAGGCTTATGGGGACGGTGTCTACCGGAATCGAACTCGTGACATACGGTTTCTGCTCCTCGTAAAACTGTGAGGCGCTAAAATAAAATTGTTTTTAAATTCAATTTTGTGGAATTTTGATGTGGTTTTGAGAAATGTCTCTTTCTGACAATTTATTTGTGGAAACCATATTGCCACCAGAGCCCTATAAATACCACCCGGCTGGAACTCCCGAGCGGAGGCGTTCCTTGTTCCGATAGTACCCTCGTTCTTTCGCTTGAATCCACCCTCTATCCACATTCATGGCGAAGTCAGGTGGCCTCCCGCTCGGTTCTCCCGCTCCCCATTTCGAGGTTCTAATTTTTGAATTATTGATTGCCGGATCATTTTTGTTATTCCATCTGATGCAGTTGGGATGAGATTTGGCTTGGTTTTTTTAGCGAATTATTATGATATTAAATTTGTAATCTTTTTGTTTCTTTAGCTGCCTGAGCCACTGACGGACAAAGTATGGAAACTGGAAGATTTCGAGTCTCACTCTGGACTCCTGGTACTCACTTTGTTTGTCTTAGTCGTGAATTTTCTCGATGTTTGCTTGTGTGGAAGAGTTGATGCCTTCATTATTGCTCTCCTGACCGACCTTGGTTTTTGATCGATGAACTTGTCCGTGGTTAATGACGACGTATGATTTTTTCTGTTTTGTTTTGTTTTGTTTTTTTGTTCAAACATCTGTCCAATAGCTGAATGATTATGTAAACAACTAAGAACACATCAGTCAATTTTGAGGAAGTCGATGCCGGCTCGCTAAAATGAACACAAATGTGCCGCCGGGCGATGAAGTACTAGTATCGTGACTCGTTTGGGTCAGAGAATGAGAGTTTGGAATCGGCATAACAAATGCTATGTGGGGTTTTGGAATTCCTGGAACACAGGAATCCGTTCATCAGAAAGAGGGAGTTTTCAATTCCTCCAAAATCAATCAAGAAATGCATCTTTTAGGTGAGAGATCAATTTGAAGGAAGCTGTTGAGCTGTAGTTGTTTCGGTGGACTGTAGATGGCGACTGACATTTAGAAGAACCTATCTCTTTCATGTCTGTAGCTGTTGAGCTCAATTTGGATTGGATGGCTACCACCATAACCTTGGAATGTGACCTCAACAGAAAATTGAGTTTACGGCAACGGATCATTAAGTTGTCCTCCTACAAAATCTTTGGACAATGGATACTGTGGGCACAGAAGGACAGAAGGTATTAATGATTTTAGTATCAAGAGAGAAAGAGAGAGGGAGGGAGGGAGGGAGAGAGAGAGAGAGAGAATGCTTACCTCCTACTACATCTTAATGCTGCACAGACTCCAACATCGATAGTCTTCATAGTTCATGCTACTTGACTCATAATCATTCATTGCATATTATGGAATCTAAGTCACACGGGTGCGCCAAATATGGTGGCACACCTGTGTCGGTGCGGCCCGACATGGCACCCGACTCAGTCAAGTCAGATCAGGTGTTGCTGACTGCACATGTTCTTCTTTTCTTTGCTTTTTTTCCTTTTCCCATCTTTCCATCTTCTGCTTTCCCTCTTGTCTCTCTCCTCCCCTATTTTATTTAATAAAACTTTGAATTTTATATGAGATTAAGGTAATCTTGATAAAAAAAAGTTTAAAAATATAGACAAATAAAATTACTTATATAACAGATAACATATATAAATGTATATATATATATTTATATGCTCTCACCGCACCAGCACCCAATCTTTTTGGGAACCGCCGCATTCCGCACCTGCACCCCACACCCATGTAACATAGTCTGGAATAAAGCAGTTCAAAGCCTTCTCAATAAAGTGGAGTGGTTGGAAGAACGATTTCTGCTTTAGCATCTTAATGTACATGAACCTAAAACTTGTCTCCTTCCCTTACAAGTATCTTTTGAAGGAGAGAAGGGAGAAGAGAAAAATCACTAACTTGATTGTGCTGCAGGAATTAACTTCTGCAATTGGGTTTGATATTGGGATACCAGATCGTGGACATGATCATCCAATTCTCGTCTATAATTGAATGCTACAAGAAACTCTTTTGTTCTAAGTCACATGCGTGCAGGTGCAAATGCAAACAGGGCAGTATGGGTTTGGATGCTGGGCCTGACCCAAGTATGATCTAAAAAGTACCCAAATGGTCTGCTATACCTGTGTCTAAGAACTTATGAACATAAGTACAATACCCTTTCTCATGTACCTGTGTTACATAGGTGTTTCTAGAAAAGTCCATATGGAATTTGTCTACAAGCATGCCATGTGGTTTTCTTGCTAGTAGAGATCTATTTCATATATTTTCTAAAACAAGGTTGTTCATGCAGTAAATTCAGTATCAGCATGTTCTTGTCGGTTTTCTTAGCCATTATTTGCTTTTATGTGGTTTTCTTGCTAGTAGAGATCTATTTCATATATTTTCTAAAACAAGGTTGTTCATGCAGTAAATTCAGTATCAGCATGTTCTTGTCGGTTTTCTTAGCCATATATTTGCTTTTATTTATGTTACGGTTTATAGAGTAGTTTGCTAAGGAGTCAATTGTGCAGGTAATGTTTCTTTGCAATCACTGTCCATTTGTGGTGCACCTGAAGAATGACATTGCGAGGTTAGCACGTGATTATAAGGAGGTAGTCATGCGCTGGTTTGCTTTCCACTTTATATTGTGGTTTAACCATGTGCACGACTAGTATCCTGTAATAACCCAACATTGACTGAGAAGAAGAAAAATAGAAGAACAAGTATCCGCGAGATAGCATTTTACTTTGAGATGGTTTCTTGCTTAGTGCATCTAATACTGATTCTCAAGTTTTGCCTGGCATTGCAGAAGGGTGTTGCGGTTGTAGCAATCTCTTCAAACTCAGAAGTGACTTACCCACAGGTTTTTTTTGGAACTATCAGGATTGTTCTTCTATGGAAATTGCCTACATGATTCATCCAATATATTTGATTAAAAAAAAAAAAAGAGTAGGAATGAGCTATTCAAGGTAATGTCCATTGATAGTATGGAGTCGACCATGCAATGAATATTCACTTTGAATAAGTCTGCGTGTTTGAATCTATGCATCCTTGAACCAAAAGACATCTTTGGTTCCCACTGATGATGTTGAACGCTATCCATCTTCCATGTGCTGTCAAGTATACAAGTTACCATGCTGTACTCTGTCTGTTTTTATACAATGTAATAATGTCTCTTATAACCGTTATGCTTATTGTACTGCCTTTTTTGTCTCTTCTCTTGTAACTGTATCTTTTTCATATTTGCATTTGCAGGATGGACCCAAGTTCATGGCGGAAGATGCCAAGACATTTGATTACCCATTTCCTTATCTATATGATAAGGTACGGTAACATGGGCTTCCTTTGCTGTTTTTAGACAGTTTTTCAGGATCATATAAAAATATATGTTCATCATTTGTTTTTTCTATCTCCAAGTAAAAGTCGAAAACCCATTTTCCTTTTGACATTAATTATGATGATTTTTAATTTTCGTTTAAGTAGTTGTTGCATGGTGACTTCGCTCTAAAACCAAAATAAGGTATATAAATGTGAATACTAGCTTATGGAAGAGCAGGTTACATGTTTTTCTATTGTTTTGAGCTTATAGGTTCAAACACTTGTATTTGGCTCCTTTTCAGATGATGCATTTATGAATACTGTAAGAGAAGGGATATCCAAGTATCTTTCACTTTGTGATTCAGGCTTTTGTTTTGGAGGATTGATTGCACTGAATATTTTAGATGTTCTATAATTGCGAGGCAAGGATGTCCAGTTGCTTATTCATGGATGTCTTGCAGCAAAGAATGGAAATTATTATTTTTTTTCCTAATCACATGGTCCATGATATATGAGCCTAGATGTTTAGATTTTCATGAAGAATAAAAGAAAATATTATTAAAAGGAGTTGCTACATATGAAAGATCAAAATAGGTAGGTGGTGAGAAATTAAGCTTCTTTTGATAATTGAACAGTTACACTATAATCTTTATAGTTGTGAGAATGATTTTTCTTTCAGCATTACGCATATGACATGCCAAAGCAACACTATTCTTACTTGCTTTCACAGGAAACCGTTTTGTGGTAGGGTTGGTTATTCTAGACCCTGGTTGATATAGCCTCTTTTCTTTTGTTCTGCTCAACAATACTACCGCACGGTTGCGGCAGCATTTTGAAAAGATTATAGTATCATTATTATTTTAAAACAAGCTGATAATATCAGCAACTATTGCAATATTTTCAAGCAAAAATGCCATAACTGAAAATATTGTGATATTGTCGTTCCTAATGTCTTCCTGAAATATTCTCGAGATTTTCAAAATCATGTTTCTGATCATATGATTTTCTTTGAAGTATATTGTAAGGTAGAATAACCTTTATACCTGTTTATATTTTTAGAAAGAAAAAGTACCAGGAAACTTATTACATTGCAATCTTTTATTATCCCTTTGTAGCATTTCAAGTTTTAAAACTACAGAGGTCTCCTAAAGATGTGTATATCCTGAAGAAAATTTATGAAAAAGCTTATCTGACCAATATCTTTTCTGTTGATGTCCTGTCCTTTACTTTCACAGTGTAAGGCCAATTCCCATCTTGTTTTGACCATTGGACAAATTCTTGGATTAGTCAGTTGTTTGCAAGGCATCAATACCTGATCTTTGGCTTCACGGTGTAAATAATGTTTGGAGAAGGTGTCAGAGAGTGTGGGTTGTCATTTTTTAGTTCATCCTAGGAAAGGTTCATGTGTCTTAAATGGAACTCATTTTTCTACTAATGTTCATTAGTGATTACTTTTTTAAGTGGTTTTACAGTTTTAAATTTAGGGAATGGGCTGCTTGTTAGTAATATATAAGATGCTAGGTCATCATTTGTCCTTGTTTTTGGAACAAAGTGTCATCGGACTTGTAATTTTCAAGTTACATTGGCAGTTTTTGGGGTTCTACTTTGTCCATTTACCTATTATGGATGGTATGTTTGTGCTTTTGTCTTTCCCTTGGGAGCTTATTCATGGGTCCTTCATGCATTTTTCATTTAACATTGGACTGAAAATGGCACTTCCAAATATAATTGAGTTATTTTGGTCAATTTTGCCCATGAAGTGTAGAAAATGGTGAATGCTTAATTTCTTATTTAGAGAATGACATTGATAATAATTTCTAGTCACAAGACATTGCGCGGGCCTTTCAAGCTGTTTGCACACCAGAGTTCTTCTTGTTCAAAAAGGTAATTTTAGCTACATGCAAGTTGGTGTTTACATACTGTTCCAAAATGGTTGAATGCCTAGGCTTAATTAGGAGATGCAACTGTTTGAATGTTTCATATTTGATTCACTTCTTTTTGTTCTCTTGTATTCAATGAGAGAAGATGGACAACTTTTAGCCATGGTAACTGTAGAAACCAGGATAAAGAAGAAAGAGAATCATACATTAGAAAACCCTAATCATGTTTCAATAGTGTTTAGGGGCGAAAATCAGAAATTACAAAATAGTGCACTAAAAACTAAAAAAAAAAAATAAGTGGAAGCTCATGACTATCTAATATTCTATAAACTGCTAACAATCTTATTTCTTAACACTCCCTCTCTAGTTGCCACTCCCTATTTCTTACTTAACCAAGCTATCAAGTTTCCTCCAACAAAGATACATAAGCCAATGGTGGATTTTCTATCATCAACAGATCCCTTGTAATCAGCTTCGGTAAAGGCCATAATATCAATTGTCAAGAGAGGAGCCTTCTATGTATAAATGGCTTTTTCCATGAGAGGATTTTAAATATGTGAGCACCATGCATCCCAGTGCACCTTCCCTAGTTTGTCCATAAATTGAGTTAACTTTCCAACTACCAATGATATAGTGGGTCTCATGACAGTGACATATAAGAGCTTACCTATCAGAGACCAATATGATTTAGTATCTACATGTTCTCTCTGCTCACCATGTAGGTGAACTCTAGGATTCACAGGAATACCTAAGGATCCATAGGAATAAATGCAAGTTTTGCACTCAACATGCCCGTCTCCTGTAAAAGATCCTTGGCATACTTCCTTTGTGACAACACGGTGCCCTCTTTGTCTCTTGCAACTTCTACTCATAGGAAGTATCTAAGAGGACCCAGATCTTTAGTAACAAACTTCTGCTGTAAGTAACTCTTAGTGTGTTGGATGTCAGGCTGATTGTCACTTGTCAAGATAATATCATCCACATATACAATTATGACCAGAATACCTTGAGAGCCTCTTTTCACAAAAAGAGAATGATCAGATGGAGATCTCTTGAAGCCAACCTCTGACATCACCTCAAGAAATTTATGGAACCACGAACAAGGACTTTGTTTCAGAGATCATAGATAACCTTCTTCAATTTACACATCTCATTCTCCCTGTTGTTCAAACCTAGGAGGTTTTTGCATATGTACATTTGCAGACAAATCACCATATAGGAAGGCATTCTTATGTTAAGCTGTCATAGTCCACTCATAATAAATGGCAATAGAAATGACTAACCTGATGGTTCCAAATCTGCCTGTAGGTGAAAAAGTCTCAAAAGAGTACACACCTATTCTTCTGGAGCCATATCGTATACACCAAGGTTATCATAACTAAGGGTCCATCAAAGTTTGCTGGTGATTCAATGGGATATAAGTAGTTGAAAGAGCAGGTGTAAACCTTTTCATATGATTTCCCAGTCTAGCATCCATGACAAACTTGGATATGGTGTGTATAGTGTATTTCTTTTTATCTTTCTTCAATGCAATGGGTCTATCATCTTCAGTACCAGGAGCCAAAATATGTACCTATTCTTCTGGAACCATATCATGTACACCAATGTTATCATAACTACTTATCTCTGAATTGCAAGAGGTGGTAGATGGTGGTTCAATTGGTTGTTTGAAAGTGTATACCAGTGGTCGATCACAAAACTGAGGGGGATTAGGAACAAAGTTCATTAAGCCATGCAGAGGGAACAAACTCCAAAGGAATTATAGGCACAATAGATGCATACTGTTACTTATGTTCTAGAAGTAGTGTAATTCATTCCCTCTGAATTATGCACCACAAATTCATTCCCTCTGAATTGTATTTGACATGAATATTCATTTGTATGTAACTGTGTGAATTTTTTAAGGATGAGGGAAAGCCTTTTGAACTTTTCTACCATGGGCGGTTTGATGAGTCACGTCCTGGTAACAATGTACCAGTCACAGGAAGGTAGTCTCCCAGGATTGTCAATATGCTCCTGTTGCTATTTTTTTTTTTTCTTTCCTTTCTTTACAGCACACTTCTTAATTTCTGTAAACTGTCTTCAGTGACTTGAGCTTGGCAGTTGACTGTCTTCTGAGTGGCAGACCGTTTCCTAATCCACAAAGGCCAAGGTATTTTTCTATTCAAGTTCTTACTACTGCACATGCACATAAAATTCAGAGACCTCCTTGTAGATTTGGATAATAATATATCTGAATATCCCACCCACAAATGCCTAGTATACATGAATTGACACTAAATTTTCCTTCTAGTGAGTTGTTAAGTGTTACATGTGAAGGTAAGGAGATTGTCACCAGGTTGCTTGATTTCCTGTTTGATGTTTGAGGAATATCTTGTATTGATAATAAGGGCTGCAAACTTCATTGTTCCTTTGGATTGTCCATGATGCACTGCAATGTGAACTGCATTAATGGGTCATGGAAGCCTCTCCTTGACTTTGCTCATTGCTTCTAAGCTTCCCAAAGGGACTCCCCCTTTGTCAAGTGAGGGATTGGGATCACGGGGATGAACCAAAGCCTTGTATACCTGAAAGTGAGAAAACGTAAATAGGAACTGAAGATGTTGGACCACTCAACCGCAAAAGGGTAGGGTAAAAACAGTAAAAATCTTGTTTGTTGAAGAAGTCTATGCACACGTTTTCTTGTTGAAACCATCATGTGGTTGAGTGCTGACAATCAGTTTAGAAAACAAAAACTGTTCGTTCTTTTCTGCTTACATAGATGTTTCTTCCTACAGTATTGGATGTGGCATCAAGTGGCACCCATGAAATCTGTAGCTGATGCAATGCAGTATCAAGTGGCCATGAAAGCTGTAGCTGATGTTCCCAACTTTTGGATGACGCAATAGCATCTAGTTAGCTTTTCTCTGCTTTGGTATGGATTTTCTGTCCACTGCTCGAGCATTCCTCGGGCCTGTACTCTCTGGTTTGATTATCTTGTTGCTTCTTCAAGCGATAGAAACCTCCTACAGTGCAGTTTAAGTGGACGAGATCATATTAATGGTCTTCGCCTTACCAGGATTGCAGAGTTATGATTTAACAAACAGTATAGTATGTAGTTAACTATAGTAAAATAGTTCTATTATTACGTGGGTTGCTGGACTCCTGATCTTGAAAGTTCTGGCCATGTCATGCTTTTAGTACTTGTAGTTGAAAGCCGGCTTGGTTTTAATTGTGAATAGGTAGAAGAAAAACCGCACTGCAAAGTACAACATTTTTTTCTCGTTGGGTGAATACAAGCCATACAGCTGTAGAGAGCGCGAGAGAGAGATTTCATTTGAGATGAAATAATGCTGGTATGCTGTTTATCAAATGGAGGGGATATCCGCTTGAAGGCTAAAACAGGTGGGGCCTACAGAATATTTTTCTGTTACTCAGACATGATAAAAATCTTGAGATAAGTTCTCTTGTTAGATAGACAGCTTTTTCTTCTTTAGAAAGGACTTTTTATATCTCTTTTAGAGAACAGAGAAAAGACTAGCTCATGGAGCCAGAGATCTGAGTGGGCACTGGGTGCTCATGTCTTAATGATATGGGTATTAATGTAGGTGTTTTCAAAGCCAATATAAGATGGCACGCATGCATATGCATGTATATGTATGTGTATGTGCATATGCTTATGTGGAATGAGTCACTATTCATGATAGCAACACCCCCCCCCCCAAAAAAAAAAAAAAAAGAATGATTAAAAAAATGACAACGATATTGATAGAATGGTATTTATTTAATTGCATTTTATTGCCGGTGAGTAGGAGGTTAATAAACTGCAGCTGGAAAATGAGGTCTGAAGGCCTCCTCATTCATTCGGTTTCTGGGGTCATGGGCTGCATCGGCATCAATGATGGTAGCCGCACACTCTTCAAATTAGGTATTGCACTTCACCACCTAAGATGTAGATGTATAAAGCCCATGAATATTGTATTTTATTTGGAATAAGATAGCTCAAGCCAGTTCTAAAGTAATGAGAAGAACTGATCCTTACCTATTTGAAAAGATAACACAAATCACTTTGAAGCAATAAATCTTGAAGCCTATATTTTTCAAAGTTATTTTTTTGGAAGGGCGTCACAAGTTTCTGACAATATAACAAAAGAAGATAATTGCCTTTTAAAAGAACGCAAAAACTTTTGGTAAGTTTCCCATCGAAACATTTTTATTACCCTTGACTTTTATGCGGATAAAAGCTTTTGCCACAATTCCAGCGGCCCATCAGTCTCACAAGAAAAATTGCAAAAATAAAATTGGATATTCTTCGTTGGAGAATAGTTGGCTCTTCTAGGCATTTAAATATACACCGGGTGCCACCAGCACCATTGACCCAAATGGCACTGACCCAAACAGTGAATTGGACCAGTCTGGGCTTGCGGTTTGAGATGCATTCTCACTAGGTATGACGTGACTAGGCCCATCTGAGGGCCATGTGCGTTGCCAGTATAAGTTTCTCCTTAGGGTTACAGAATTGTCATCAATCAAAATATTGATTGCAAAGTCTTCACCCGAATCGAGAAATAATATTTCTTAGCAGAGAAAGAATCTTTTTATATATATATATATATATATATATATATATATATATATATATATATATATATATATATATATATATATATATATATATATATATATATATATATAGGGAGAGAGAGAGAGAGAGAGAGAGAGAGAGAGAGAGAGGTTCTACTAAGTGGACCTATGAATATCCTTTTAAGTGAGTTGTTATGTTTGCCACCATTTGCAATCTAGAAAAGTAATTTACCGGAGCATGACATTGATGACTGGATTCAAACATTAGACTCATTGAGTCTAAGCCACATTGCCGCTTGGTTGCGGTATGCTCCTTGAGACAAAACTGCAACATAGTTGTGTTGAAATCTTGACAAGGGTTGAAGGATCAAAAGCAGAGGATAAGAAAAATGCAAGGTTACAAAAGGAGACAAGTAAAACTTTGCTAAATTTCTCAAGGCACATAAAAGAAATGGGTTCGATGAGGTGGGCGCGCTGCGCTGCCCATCTTAACCCAATCGAACACTTGAAAATATTTTATGCAGGGGACACCATCTTTTGTCTAGTGGCTGGTAAGCGGCCGGTTCCTTGTTTGAGTGGCATGGACACAAGCATGCAATGTTCTTAAGAGCAGGGAAATAGCCTCAAGGTTTTGTGCCGCTGGATGGGCAATCAAGTCTCTGAATATGAATGTGGTTTCACATATGCCTGTGAATCATTTTCATGTGAAAATTAATCCCACTTTAAACAAGAACTAAAAGCCTCCAAGGCCGTCCCATGGTGCACCAAACAACTCTATGTTTGTATCTTTAACTATTTTGCACTTGAAATGGATCACAAGCTAGCAAGCCCATAGCTTGGTCAATGTAACCCAGTTGTTTCTCAAACAACTTTGACCGGCTCATAGCAGCGCAAAGGTTTGACTTTAGCAGGGCATTGGGCCAACCTTCCGCTAAATCTGAGATCGAAACAGTTTTGGATTCGAATCAAGATGATCCACCCTTTACTCAATTTGATATTATTGGATCTATGTAAATGGATTCAGATTCATATTCAGATTCGGGTTGAGCCTTTTTTAAACCAAATTTTGATTTGATTCAAGACTTGCATGTACTAGGGTTGAATATTTTTCATATGCAAGTCAGATATTAGCTCGCAGTTCCTTTCTAGTGTGCATATCCTACCGCCCGAGTAAAAGTCAAAACCTCCCCTCTTCTCCCCATCTCCTTACAATAACGATAAGAAAGGTCTTTCCTGTGTTTGGTTGACTAATTAATAAGGTGAGAAAGGAAAAGAAAACTAATATTTGTGTTTGTGTGCAAAGGAAAGAAAAAGAAAGAGAGAGAAAGGAAAAAATCTTTTAATGTAATGCTAATCTCTCCGAAAATGGAGAGATTGAGAGTGAAAAGAATGGACGTTCCATCTCTTTCTTTTCTATTTCTTTCCCTCCCTATTTCTTTCCCTTCTCTTTCCTTTCGTTTCCCTTTCATTTATTCTTTCCTTTCTATTTCTTTCCCTCCCTATTTCTTTCCCTTCTCTTTCCTTTCGTTTCCTTTTCATTTATTCCTTTCATTTTTTTTCTCTCCATCCAAACAAAGTTTTGAGGTCAGGGCTGCTTTTGGTGTCTTGAGGTAGCGTCTCGCTACGTTTCAACTTGCATATCGATGCACCCCCTCCCCCTCAATATATTGCAGCAAAGAAAGCTGATGCCACAGAAATTTGAAACAGGAACTGACCACCTACCAACCTGCTCTCTCCGTTGCACCAACCCCTCGAAGATAAAACACACAACTCCATTTAATACATTGAACTCAGGATCAACACTAGGTGAAAAAGTAAGTCATGCATCTAACAAGCTTGCTAGCCATGGGAGCAAATGTGAAAGCACTTAAATCATTCCTGTTACTGTCCCCCTCCCCACAAAGATCTCTTGGGCACCATAATCCAAGGGCTAAGGGACAAAGGGGGTCATCTCAGTGTCAATGTGCAGGACACATCCTAGAGCATGCCCCATTTGCTTTTAGAGTAAAGGAATCATGCCTCACCTTTGAAAGTAGAGATGTGAATGAGATGGGGATGTTATGTCCTTTTGCCCTTTGCAATGTCACATCTCCCTTTCTTTCTTTTTTTTTTTTTGCATGCATCATCTCTTTTTAATCAATGGCACTCCTTTCTTAGCCTCTACATACAATCCCATGTTGGTGAAAGCAACATGTGAGGCCGCATATGCAAGAGATTTATATTTTTTAAAAAAAAAAAAAAAATTACTCGGGGTAAACCATTGTAGGTTGAGAGACTTAGTTTCTCTCCGAAGGCACAAAATCCCAAGGTCATTTTCCGGCATCTTGATCCTGGCATGTGTCGGGGTTCACATGGAGCCTTAGTTTCTCTCAGAAGGCACAAAATCCCAAGGTCATTTTTCGGCATCCTGGCATGTGTCGGGATTCACATGGAGCCGTGCCAGTAACATTCGAAATGTGCGACTGACTGCCTACCAGACACTGACCCAACAAGTTGCACTATACCCTCTTGAGCTATGGTTAATTGGGAAATAAAAGTGGCCTTGTTTCGATGGCTTCTCTTTTCAACAAATATTTTCACAACAAGATGTTTATCTTTTAAAGTATTAGCAAAAAGCACTTTAGCGCTTGAAAATTATTTCTTTTTACTGCCTAAATTAAGGTGCATATTTTACAACAATGGGCTGATCAAGTGACATGTCTTGAGAACTTGAACATGTTTCACTTTTTTTTTTCTTTCTAAAAAATATGATTTTTTCCTTTCAATATTCGCTTTCTGGGGGTTCAATTCCTCTCCTTTTTCTTTTTGTTTCTGCAGTTAAAAGGGGGGGAAAAAGGGTCGTCAAATGGCCCAAGGAAGCCTAAGCTTTGAATTTTATGAATGCAAAATGCATCAAATATTTTTATACACTTCAACAAGCAACAATGTCTTTCGATTCTGATTGGCTGATTTTAATATTAATTTAATAAATGAAATTAATTAAGAAGATGCAGCCACGTGGCAGTCACCACCGCCTCGGCTTCTGGGGTGTATCAGTATGAAAGGGCATTAAGGTGCAGAGAAGCTCCCAATTGGATTTTTTATTTTTATTTTTTTTTTATATTGACAGTTTTTAATTTTGTTAAATGAGAAACACTAATTGGGACTGGGCACTGAACTGGCCCATTCTGATAATAAGGCGGGTTTGGCTGGGCTGCAGCTCGTGAATGCAGGCAGGCTCTGCCTGACTGCCTGCAACTTGAGCTCGAGGTTTAGCTCAATTAAAATAAAAGTATATATTTTTTAATATGATATAGTATATAGATATAATTAATTATAATAAATATGCATAATTATTTGTATGTTAAAAATTAAGTTATCAGGTTGACACGGGTTAACGCGGCCCAGTACGATCTCTTTTCAGGCTCGCTCGCTGCCCAAATTTAAAGCCCAGGCCCGGACCCGGGCCCACTAGGTGAGAGACTCACTCCCATGCTCAATTCTAATGCCAAAAAGTTAAAAGGCATTCTGCCAGTGAAAAAAGTTGATTTTTACATCTAATCGACTTTACGCTAACTCATTTGCACCTGCAACCTTTTTGCAGTCAGCACAAAAACTTTCTCCCTTTCCCGAACTACTTTGGAATGTAGGTGGAAAGTAATACACCCGTTAATTAAGATGTCACACGTCTATTGATGACGGGACTTTCACCGGCTCGCCAATCCGACCAGCTACAGTATACCTCTGTGAGCAATGCTAAGATTAGCAGCAATGCTAAGATTAGCGACAAGGGGATCTTTCTTCCCATGATAACAGGGTGCCAAGTCATGAGAACCACATTTGTAACATTTTTCTAAGTTTTAATCTTCAATAATGAATTAATATAAGCACCAAACTGGTTTTTGTTTCATTAAAACGCAAAAGAGATTGATGGCCTCGTGTCCTCTTTTAAGAATATGAATTTTCTTTTGTCCTCTTTTAAGAATATGAATTTTCTTTTCGGATCTTGGGTCACATGCTAGACCATAACCATATTCTCGCGACACACAGTGGAAAACAAGAAAGTTAATAATTCCTGTGAAATCATAGACTGAGAAAGCAGAATAATTGATAAACCCTGGTATGATGAGCTGGATCTGGGTCCATGTCTGACTTGCTGCTTTTCTTGGCAGGCATGGATATGGATCCATGCCCTTGAACCCTTCCATTCAGATCCTTGCTTATCACAGGGCTCTACAAATATCTGAAGACATTCAGTGATGGATAAAAGTCAGATTTAAGATCCAAAAACATACTGATCTGCAGCAGCGCTGCCTATGTACTGGATGGGTCTGCTTACAAGCCAGAGTCCAGTCAAATGGGGGCTGGAGTTGTCACTGTGGTTGAGAAGAAGAGCCCCATTTCCATGGGTCATCTACCAGTCAGGCTCGGAAATGAGCTGAGTTGGTTGCATCTCAGCACAGCCTTGCTCGTGAATATGCTCGTTCCGGCTTTGCTGTTCGCATATCTGCATGAGCTGAGTATGAACAAGAACTGCTTGGCTTGGCTTGGCTTGATCTGTACAATTTTGTCTAGGTTGATATATATTTTGGACAGTACATATTTTACAAGTTACAATTTATGCTCTACCATACACATATTCTGATAGTATTATAGATTTGTGAATGTTTATCAAAAAAGCAAAAAGTGAGATCTTCCTTATTCAGAACTACCATCAGATCACTGTTCCTGTTTGGGGTGATTCTTTTCTCTGAAAGGAGAAAGTGGTGCATTATTGAAAGGGGTCTCCCATCTAATGAACAAGTGAGCATGGGCTGCTTTATGTGAAAGGAGATTCATTAACTCAGCTGCAACTTTTTCTCTCATGTCCATGTTTTCTCTCTCTCTGCAAGCTATCTTCATGGATGTCATCTTTTCCTTTTTTTCTGTCTGTATGCTCTTCTCTTTGTTTTTAGTTGCCTGACCAGCTTCCTGTGTCCTGCTGCCATATACAGTAACTCCGCATAATGCAGACATTTCACTGTCTCTAAGAGATCCTACTGAGATGTTACTGTCCTTGTCATTGGGAAAAGGAAAATAAGAATTTCTCAACACCCTCTTTTTTCAATGCAAGATTGTGATCTTTTTTTCTAAATGAAAAAGATCTCATAACCTTTTTGCTTGCAATTCCAAAAATGAGCCCCATTATTTATTAAGTTTCTAATATGGCCTACTGTTTTTTTAACCTGAAAACCTCCAAAAAGAGAGATGTCTCTATTGTTCATGCACTTGACCATTCCAATTTAGACCTTGAGGTTAAATTTGTATCTTGTTTCTAGAGATGGGTGCCTTTGAAAGAGATTCATTTTGCTGATAATATGACTACAGTGATCTTCTACAATGATCAAAGTAGGAAAGCAATTAAATAATGAAAATGCATTTTGGTAGTGGGAAAAAGAAAGACCCATTTAGTGGGCTAGTCCTTTTCCTTTTGAACAAGAAAAACTGGTGACAACCTGAATTCACTTAGCACTACACTTTTCTTGAAATTTCCTAGGTTGAGTAGCACTTGGCCTGCTCAATCAAACCTACAACACAAAATAACATCTCAAGCTAGAGGGTTCAGCATGTTTATCTGTTGTAACAGTAATCTTTAGTGCACATTTCATTGTCTTTATTTTATTAAAGAGAATCATGTCTTCTAAGGTAAGTACAACAAGAATATTACATGATATTAAACCTTTGCAGCATTATCACAATCATTGTATTTTTTCTTCATAGACAAGGACGTCCACTGATTGCAGGTTGCCATTAACTTACATATCTTCACATCCAAATCATAGAGACAGAAAAAAAAAAAAGCACCAAGATCATCTGTCATGCCTTCTTCCTTTGACAATGACAATATTAAATTGCTCAAACTCATTTCAGTTGCTATGCACCTGGCAGTGACTAATATCATCTCTGTTTCTGTCTCTAAATTCTCATTGTTTTAAGAGACATATAGCCCAGGAAACTTCAGAGAAGTTTCAAGAGTCAAAACCCCAATGCCTCCAATCATCCATTCCTTACCTGTCCTGTCTGAAGGCCCCAGTGGATACCCCAAAAATTTATGTCATTTTTCTATCGGATTTTTCTATGCAATGAAATATCTGATTCTCAGATCAGAAAGGGTCATGTGCCTTCCAAAGAGACTAGCTTCTCCTCTACCAACTGAATTGTTTCAAACAATATTTATGCTTTCAGTCCAACAAGCATCTGAAAGGAAGGTCATATCAGTATGGGATCACATGTAAGACATTCAATTCAGTTTTGCCAGCCATTAACATCTTGTATAAGAGTATTTCTTACTCGAAGCATTTGATTGTGAAGCAAAAACATTAATAAGAATTAAAACATTGCAATAGTATTTACTCTAAGAATGAATATTCACACATTAATATATCATGAACAAATTCCAATTTCACCCAGTATTCCAACCATCAAATTCCAAGAATACACGATAAACAGAAAGTTAATTGACAACTACCAATTAACTGTACAATAGCTTAGTGAAATCCCAACCTGCCAGAACCAGAAGAATATATAGGTGAGGTGATGAGAAGCTCAGAAGACCTTGAGAAGCTAGGACAGTGTGATGGTGGGGCTCTACTCATGTGTTCAATGATCATCCTAGTCTTGGCACAACATTCTTCACTTTCAAGCATAATTTCCTTAAGCATTACAGTCACATCTTTCATGGCCGGGCGCTCCTCTGGGCATGAGTTGATGCATAGTAAAGCCACACCCAGAGCTTGTGTCATTTCTTCAATCTGTGAATCTGGCAAACCTCTAAGGCCCTCATCGAGAATGTCTACAGCATTTGTGCTCTCTTTCTGTAATTTTTGGCAAACCCAGTTCACAATATGCATGCCTTCTGGCAATTGTGGATCAGTAGGTTGCATCCCTGTCAACACTTCAAGAAGAACAACACCATAACTGTACACATCGCTCTTCTCAGTAATCTTCATCCGATATCCATATTCTGCAATTGAATACAAAGAACATATATAAATTCTCATATTTTCTAAACTGAGTTACAAAACTATGAAATTGCCATTCCTTCAAACAACTGAATAAAAAATCTATAAGAAGAACAAGTCATTCTGAATCCACCATAAATCTACCAACATCCTTCTTCACCAAGAATAGAAACAGAAAAGAAAATTCCACCTATCAACATCTATTTAAAACTAGCAAATTTCCCTTGACCGTCTCATAAGCTGGAGCAGTTAACAAACAAAATAGATTCCATTTCTACTGGGCATTAACAGTAATATGCAAACTATCCTGTCCTGTAAGCAAATGAAGTTGGAATTCTTACCAGGAGCAATGTAACCGTAAGAACCAGCCACAGTATTGGCAGATTTAGTGTCTTCGGATGGATCCACAGGCTTCGCCAGCCCAAAATCTGCAAGATAGGCTTCAAAGTCAACGCCAATTAAGATGTTGTTAGCCTTTATATCTCGGTGAACAATCGGCGGATTACAGTCATGGTGAAGATAGGCCAGACCCTGTGCTGCACCAAGTATAATCTTGTGTCTAGTATGCCAATCCAGGAACATCTTCTTCTCATGGAGTAATTCACCCAGGCTCCCATTCTGCATGTAGTCATACATCAACAGCCAAACGTTTGCGTTAGTACAGAAGCCCAGCAGCCTGATTATGTTTCTGTGCCTGATAAGGCCGAGGGTTTTAACCTCTGAAATGAATGAAACCCTCTCAAGAGAGTTCTCTTCATTCTTCGAAGGCCAAAGCTTCTTCACAGCCACCACTGTACCTCTCCCTGTGTCCACCCGATAAACCACACCAGAACACCCCTTTCCAATTACATTTTCCTCCACCAATCCCACGAGCAGTTCATCAAAAGAGAAGTTCACCTTTTGGAACATGGTGAATTTCCAATCACCTCCCATGCCTCTGGCGTCCCTCGTAATGGTGTGCACTCGCTTTATCAGCAAAGGGCTTGATATTAGTACCAGTAATGTTGCAGAAACCAGCAGAGCAATCACCAATTTAAGACTCTTCTTGTGTGCTTTGCCGTCTTTGGTCTGATTAACTTGAATGAAACAACCATCCCCACTAGTGCACAATCCAGAATTACCCTCCAAAACACTCTGAGGAAGCTCCCTGAATAACTTCGTATCAGGAAGGAGCCCAGATAAGTTGTTGTAAGAAATGTTCAGTGAAACCAAATTTTGAAGGCCACCTAAAACTCCCACACTTCCTGTAAGCATGTTGTGAGAAAGGTCCAAGTATGCAAGATTGGATAGTTGTGAAAATGTTTTTGGGATCAAGCCAGACAGAGAGTTCCAACTGAGATTCAGTGAGATATCCAAGTTTTGCAAATCACCCAACTCATCAGGCATGGATCCAGAGATCCTGTTGCAGCTCAAGTCCAATAATTGCAAGCCAGAACAGAATCCCAAAGAATTGGGTATCAAACCTGAGAGGTTATTTCTATTCAACATAAGTTTATTGAGGAATTTCAGAGAACCAAAAGAATCGGGAACAGAACCAGACAGCCTATTTATAGAGAGGTCTAAAACATGAAGACCATGAATTGATCCCAATGAAGATGGTATGCTTCCTTCAATGCCGTTCCCGTGGAAATCCACCATCTCCAATTTTGTGCAGTTACTAATCTCTGGCGGAATCGTGCCTGATAGCCTGTTATCAGATAATTCCAAGAAATTCAAGCTCGCCAATTTTCCAATCGATCCCGGGATTGCACCGGAAAGCTGGTTGCCCCCAAGCCGGAGTCGAACCAATGCGGTGCAGTTGCCAATTTCTGGTGGGATTGACCCCGACAAATCGTTGGATATCAGAAGCAGTTTGCTCATGTTCTTCAGCTGAAGCAAGCTGGGTGGAATCCAGCCAACGAGTCGATTATGGGAGAAGTCGAGCGCCTGGAGTTTGGCGCAGTTAGCCAATTCTGCCGGAAGAGCACCCGAGATATCATTCTGCCATGCAAAGAACAACGTCAGTTCAGTCAATTTGCCAATCTCCTGCGGGATCTCGCCAGAAAGCCTGTTGTTGTCCAATTCCAGCTGAGTCAGGGCGGTACAGTTTCCAAGTGCGGAAGGAATCCGGCCAGTGAAACCGTTATCTGAGAGAAGAAGAGTCGTTAACTTTCCTAATTTGGAAATGGCTGGCGGGATTTCGCCGCTCAAGCGATTCAAGGAGAGGTCCAGAGTGCTCAGTTGGGTCAGATTTCCGATTGTCTCCGGCACTGCTCCGGTGAGCTCGTTCTGCCACAGAAGGAGTCTTTCCAACTTCCGGCACCGGCCTAATTCAACTGGAATTCGGCCAGAGATGCGGTTTGCATGAAGGTATAGGTTGACCAACTCCGAGCAATTGCCTATCTCCACCGGAATTTCACCGGAAACCATGGTGCTGTACATGGATAGCGTCTGTAACTTCCCCAAACGGCCGAAACCAGCCGGAAGCCGACCAGAGACGCTAGTGAAGGCAAAACCCAAAAAGACCAAGTTTCCGCAATTGGACAAGTCTTCCGGAATATCACCCTCGATCGCCCGATTACCGCCTAAACGCAGGACCTCGAGACCATCTAGCCGACCCAGTCCCACCGGAATCCGGCCAGAAAGGTGGTTGTCGACCAAGTTGACGATTCGAAGGCGGGAGCAATTCCATATCCCCGGCGGCATCTCTCCGGAAAGGAGGTTGGAGCTGAGGGAGAGGACCTCGAGGTCTCGGAGTTTTCCTATCTCCGGCGGGATATTTCCGGTAAGGGCATTCGAGCTAAGGTCCAGGACCGCGAGGGAGGTGAGGTTGCCGATTTCGGGAGGGATTTCTCCAGTGAGGTTGTTGCCGGAGAGAACAAGCTTGGTGAGGAAGGAGAGTTTGGTGAATTGGGTAGGGAGTGGGCCGAGGAGCTGAAGCGAAGGGATGACGATCTCAGTGATATGGGATCGAGATGAGCAAGAGACGTAGGACCAGAGGCAAGGGTCGGGGCTCTGGGCGGACCAGGAAGAGACGAGCTCCTGTGGTGGGTAGTCGACGGACTGGAGCCATGAGAGGAGGACTTGAGCTTCAGGGTTGGTGGTGGCAATGGTGCCCGAAGCTGAGGGGAGAACAAGGAGGAGGAGGAGGGAAGAGTACAGGAAGAGAAGGCAGACCAACGGAGGGTTATCTCTCGTCGACATTGTTGTTTATTTGGGGAGAGAGAGAGAGATGCTGCTGCTCTAATGGCTTCTTCTGCACTGCAACTCCACGGAAAACACAGAGAGAGAGTAGCAAGTACAGCTGCACCACTTTGCGTTCTTCTTCTGCACTGAACTCTACGGGAAATAGAGCAAAAGAACGAGACTTGTTTTGCTTCGGTTGTCCTGCTTTCTACATTGTCATTCAACGGCACAAGAGAGAGAGAAAGAGAGAGACTCACGTCCCTCTCACCTTATCTGTGCAAGTCATTTCGAGGGAGATAGGTGAGAGAATTAACTGCAAGTATGGGATCCTACAATCAATCCCTCTCTGTTGCCTCTGAATCTTCCAGTTTTATAGACCCTCAGAGAGAGTGTGTGTGGAGAGACGGGGAGAGGACATTCACCGCCACTGTCTAATTTTTATAGCACAGACAACGGGGGAGGAGAGAGAGAGAGAGAACAGCAAGTATGGGGATTGGCCCACTGTGCTCTATGATTCTATCTACAGTTGTACCATCTCTCTCTTTCCTCTGCGTTCTGATATCTTTTTAAAGCATCTGGGAAGAAGAGGACAGTATTGCTGCATTTGTTTCTGCTCCGCTTTTCAATTCTGCTTGCTTGCATGATGCAACAGCAGAGAAAAAGACTCGACTGCAGGTAAAGAGTTATGATTTTTTCACTTGCTTTTAAAGTCTGTCATTGGTCATGGTCAAGAAAGGGTGGCAGAACCAGTCAACTTTCCGGTACACGCTCAACACAGAGTTAGTTTCACTGTGGCATCATCCTGCCATGGCCTTGCAGATGGGCACCTTCCAGTTGCTTCGCAAAACATCACAGACAGGAGAAACGGATCATTAAATATGTAGATGGCAAGTGGTGAATCGTGGTTCAATCAGTGTCTACTCTCGGACTTTCTCTCTCTAAACCAGAAGAAAATCTTCATCGCGGTTGTACGTAATCATGTATGCTCATCCTTCTCTCTCCCCCATGCTACCACCATACTGTGATGCTGTTTTCACTGCGAGAGAGAGAGAGCTATACTATAATGGCTGTCGTCTTGGACTTCGAGGAACAGCACAACCAACTACCAGCCGAAGCAAATTTAATTCACTGGTCAGTCAATGCTTCAAACTGTCATTTTACTGTTTGGCTGATTCACTTTTCCACGTAAGAGGGAAAACTTTTCCTCACAGAGGGGAACTTAACTGAGCTTTGATAGCCTGCCACAGTGTGTCTGTGAAGATCTGGTTTGAGAATGGCACCTTAATTTTCTTGGAGAGGTTTGTCCTAAATTTTAGGTTCAAATAGAATTCATGGCAAACAGATTCGTGGTTCACTCCTAAAACAGTATTTTAGCCGGCTCGGACTCAGTTCTTTATCTGGCCAGGCCGGGCCGACCCTATGTTCAGGTCTATCATGAATGAATAATTCACAAATACCACATGTCATTTTATCAATTTTAAAAAGATATCTCATTTTTTATGAATTTTATTTACTTGTATAACTTTAAAATATATATTGTTTTTAAATATATGTCGCAGATGAATTATTGAAGCAGCCGATTCACTGAACCGGCAGCTCCGCAGAGGGGGGGAGGAGAGTGAAAACTACAAGGCTTGAAAACGACAACCAACTGGCTGATTAAGATAACCATAATTTTCAAATGGTTTCACATCTAATTAAGAAGATGGAACTGAATTTGGATCTGGATCCAAATGGGCATTTGATTTTGGACTAGATGGCCATACGTGGAACTGGAACAGGAATCCAACACATGATATGTTGGATCCAATAACGACATTATCTGAAGGGAAACAGGCCAACCATCAAATCTTCCAGAGCAAGGAAGATTGTGATCTCATGCTTTTTGCTACTTGATACATCTTTTTTATAACAAGGGCCCTACAAGAAACTGTGTATACTTTCATTGGAAGACCTTTATTTTGGATCTTAGCTTTATAAGTCTTGTGTCATGGCCAAAAGGCACAGCCAAAAAGCTCTATTTTACTTTCACGAAACCAGGGCTTTAGATTTTCAAGTTTCCGGATTAGTTGGTGTTAAGATGAATCAAAGGAATATTTCATCTTACTACCCAACAAAAGGGCTGAGGCCTCCACCTTTCCCTCAATCTCTCCAGAGTACCCGGTCTGCTTTTGATGCTTTAGGGTGACACTCTACTATACTTTAATATACATACCCTTTCCCTCATCCTCTTTGCTGAACATGTGACTGATGCCCTAAGAGTAGAGGTGAACAACGAGTCGAGCTACTCGATTCGACTCGTTAAAGCTCAGCTCATGAACGGGTTCGAGCCGAGTCATTTGTTAACGAGTCGAGCTCGAGTTCATGAGTCTACTCGTTCAAACAATCGAGTTGAGTTTGAGCTCAACACGTAACTGCCTAGTTGAGCTCAAGCCTTAATCGAGTTTGTCGAGCCTTAAACAAGTCAATATATTCAAACGAGTTTACGAGTTTGTCGAGCCTTAATGGAGCCGAGCTCAAGCTCAACACATAACGATGAATATCAATTATATTCAAACGAGTTTGTCGAGCCTTAATCGAGTCGAGTTCGAACTCAACACGTAACGATGAATACCAATTCTACTCAAACGAGTTTGTCGAGTCTTAATAGAATTGAGCTCGAGTTTAACACGTAACTGCCGAGTCGAGCTCGAGCTGGTTCCATTGAGCTATTCCCAAACTCCATTGAGCTCAAGGTTTCACTAATTGAGCCGAGCTTGGGCTGGCTGAACTCAGACTCGACTCGGCTCGTGTTCATCCCTACCTAAGAGTTCGAAATGGACGCTAGCTATCTATCATTAAATATAATTAATCAACATTGCTCTATATAAAATCTCATTACATTAAAGAGTAATCATGCAAACCGAGTCGGTTGTGCTTGACTTGTTTTTGGCAACATGGCTGCTGTGAGCTCTCTTAGAGGCCGAGCTATAAATTTCTGGTTAAGAGATACTAATAGTTTAAATTTTGTATTGTTATGTAAAAAAAGATAGAAAAAAAGGAAGTACTAATGCATAAACAAAGCAAATTTGTGGGCTGGTGTGACAATTGCCCACAACATCCACAACCCGGTTTCACTACCAGGTGAACTGCACGTGTCCTGCAAAATCTTATGTTGTTTGGGTTAGGGGTGGCGCACTAGGGAGGCCTTTTTATAGGCTGCATGAAATTTTTTAAATTACTTTTGTGGTGTCAACCCGACACAAATATGCAACCACAAACACAACAAAAACATCACTCTAAGGCACCAAAAGTGGCCATAGGCTTTGAGAGGATGAGAGAAAAAGATGAGGATTCAGTCTTCACTCAGACAGTTGGATTAGCCTCTCGCTCACTCGAAAAGTATTAATACATATAGTGGGACGGGCTTAGCTGTCACACAAACAACAAAGTTTTAGACGGATCAAGTAACAAAATGCACTAGTGGGCACATCAGAATATCTATGAGATCTGAATCACAAATTTATATCGATTAAACAAATGGCCGGAATACCCAAAGTGATGCATCTTTGAAGGGTTGTATGTTCTTCGCGCTCTAATCAATGATTATTGCAATGTTATTTCCTAGAATACATGTTTTTATATACAAACATGTTTTTATAGTGCACATCTTTCAATAATACCATGTTTTTGTTATAAGAAAAATGGTGCAATTATGGTCAACATTTAATTTTTGGATCTAATGTTTACAGACTCCAAAAAAAAAAAAAAAGAGATAACCAGTGTGGATTTTACGAGTTTTTGTTTAGCTACTTTCTCAGCAAGACAACATCCTACTCAGACCATATCTGAACCACTTGCAACCCGATTTGGCATATTTTATGAGAGTCTTGTGATAAACTATCCCAAGTTTCAAGGGATAAGTATTCCCATTTCGTCTG
The DNA here is from genome assembly GCA_011799765.1 of Nymphaea thermarum. NCBI lineage: Eukaryota > Viridiplantae > Streptophyta > Magnoliopsida > Nymphaeales > Nymphaeaceae > Nymphaea > Nymphaea thermarum. The sequence continues at coordinate 42,568 of JAANDH010000342.1, forward strand.
AAGAACCTAATCATAAACTTTTAATTGGCAGGTTTGCAATAGCTCTAGAAAGTTAGGAACGAGCAGATCAGCGTAACATCTGACTTCAAATCTTCAGTTTGAATACATCGTATGATCAGCGTAACATCTGACTTCAAATCTTCAGTTTGAATACATCGTATGAACTGAGAGAAAAATCTAATTCTTAAAAGGTCGTTTGGCAAAAGGAACTCTCTTGTGGGTGTTCCTTGAACTGCTCTATAGATTAGGAGCATATTCATAGAACAATAGTTCAAGTGTTCCTTGAATTTACCTTAATATTTGGAGTTAGTTCATGGGGCCACTCACGAAGTGTTCATTGAACTTATTCAGGGAACAATAGTTCAAGTATGTCATGAATTTACCTTAACATTTGAAGTAGGTTCATAGAAACACTCATGAAGTATTCCTGCTGCCAAACGACCTTTAATGTAACCCATTTTTTCACCAGATTATTAAGAGCAAACTAAAACCTCATAAACAGAACATGTACGTTTAGTGATATTGGAAATATATTGCAACTAATCTAACGCAAAAATTTACTAAACATAAAACTATCGATTTTTTTTTTGCATCTCCATAAAATGATACATAGAAAAAATACAAGCTTTTTTTTTTACATATATCTATAAGTGGATTTCCCTCAAGACAACAATTAAGCTACGGAATTATCTATTTTTCACAAATATACTTTCTTTTCTTGCACGGCACAGCTTTCTAGCACTAATAAAAATTAAGAGCAGCATTTCCAAGTTTAGTCTCAACAAAAACAAGCTAATTCAAATATAATTAAGCTGCCCTAACAACTTTGACTTAAAGAGGTCAAGAGTTCGACTCCCGATATGCACAATTTAGTCAATTTAATTAATGAGTCTCTAACTAAACCACATTAAAAGACTTAAAAAAAAAAATAGAGAAAACAATAAAAAGACGTAGGATTAGGAACCTCTCATATGTTTCATCATGGGAAAGATAAAAGAAATGAATTGGTGCCCAAAATCCGCCATGAATCTCTCTCGAGAACACACGGAACCGAATGACGATCGATATTCCCGTTCATGAGTATCATGAAAGAGCAGTCCAATGTCGATCGTCGCGTTTGAAGCACAAAATTCTACATGTTTTTCTTCTTTGACTGCCAAAAGGATGATCTTAAATCTAGCGGGCTGTGTTTTTAATTATTTTTATTATATTTGTTTTGTTGGAGACATGTTTTTGCTTAGCTGTTGCTAGATGAGTGAGGAAACAAGATCACGTGAATTTATGATTTTTCATTTTTTTTTCCGGAATTTCCTTCGTTTCATTGAATTTTATGTGTCCTTGACCGACCTTATCCTATTTGTTTGTCAAAAGATAGCGACAGCATAATAAATACTCAATTCAAAACCATGTAAAGAGAGAGTGAGTGAGTGAGTGAGTGAATGATGATAACAAGGGCAGTTTATTGGAAACATATAAATATTGAGAGAAAAATAAGAAGAAAAAAGTTTAAAATAATATTAAACGACAAAAATATCTATAATTTTTTTTCTTTCGTTTTTTTTTAACCGTCCATCGATGGCAGCAGGGTGACTCTGAAAGACCAAAGTCAGCATTCAATATAAATAAATAACTAAATATATATGTGTGTATGAAATTGATAGGTAACGATGACCTATAAGACATCATATTGGTTATTCATTTTTTCAAGATGGAAGACTCACAGAAAATCAAAAGAGAAAAAGTTGTTAGCTAATGCTATATGACTAACTATTTCTTTTTTCTTGTTAATTTTCTTTTAAGCTTCCACCTTGAAAAGATCAACCATTAAGATAATTCCTTATATACCAATTTCTTGTATATATATATATATATATATATATATATATATATATATATATATATATATATATATATATATGTCACTAAAAGCATTATAAATTTTATAAATGTTGCCCCTATAATGATGGTATTTAATCTACTGGTTTTTAATCTTTATTCATTTGATAGCATCTAGCATATTTAATATATATGATTTTTTCTATGTGCATCATAACGTTTGAGCTGTTTTTCACAAACATAATTATATAAAGAAGTGAAAGGCATGAAATATATTATTAAAAAGTTAAAATTCTGATGTATGAATCGAATTATACGAGTTGGGAAAGCTTAAATCAATCTTTTTTAAAATTTATAAAATCTAATTTATACATTGATCGATCGGAAGATTTTCTTGGATTAATATTTCTTTTTTGAAAGGTACTATCGTGATATTGAGTTAGTTTGACCCTTTGAGGGTTACTAGTTGGTAGCTAATGTGGTAGAGTTTTCACCTTTTTTTTTTTTTCTCTCTTTCTCTTGTGTTTACCTGAAGGTCTTGGTTCATTTGTTTGACAACAAATGTTGTTTCTATCAGATGCATTGTGAAGGCAGATGTCCACCTCTTGCTTTTGTTCTTCTTATGGTTACTGTTCTTTATAATTTTTTTGTCCTTCCTTTGTTTGCTAATTTTTTCTTATGTTCCTTTTATTGTCTTTTATGCCTTTGTTGATTGGTGACGCGTGACAGAGTGGAGCCAGAATTTTTTCATGAGAAAGGCCAAATTAAAGTTTCTAAATTTTAACATGGGCCGGAATATTATTTTTCAAAATTTCTATATAACACAAATGAAATTTTTTAAAATTTACATATAAATTTAAAATGATTAATGTAGAGCGAGGACCCGTGCGACCCCCCCTTGGGTCCGCGCCTGATGCCTGGTCTCTAGAGTTTTGTCGTTAGTAAATTTTCATTTTGTCAGCTCTCTCTTTCTCTCTCTATCTATTTTAAGCACCATAATGAAGATTAAGCATCATAATTGAGATCGTTGTCTAAATTAAATGCATCGTTGTTACCAATTTCAAGACAACATAAAAAAAAAGATTAAAACTGTAGAGCACCTAAGAGATTGCGATTAATTTATTTGATCTTCTTTGTTCTATGTGTTATGAATTATCAACGCAATTTTGTCTTAAGCTAATTAATTTTGTATTATTTAGTGAGTTGGTCAGCATTTATACTAAAAAAAATGGATTTTTTTCGGGAATATCATGAAAGTTGAAAAAACTGCCACTCAAACGCATTTTTAATTTGTGTCTAGAATCTGCCGATGAAGCCAATGGTCAAAACAACCAACATTAATTAATGTGATGTACAGGATTTATTAAATAAAAATAAGTTTTAAAATAATATGAAAGGTCACGTCGATGGCTCACAAGTTTTAAAAATAATATAAAAGAACTTCAGTGTTCAAAGTAGCAATTGGATTTGAATAGGATCCATGTAGAACTAATACAAAAGTTTAATTCCTATTGGGTAGTTGAGTTTCACAATGAAAACACTAGGGATGTACATAATCTAATGTTTGATTCATTTTCAGATTCGACTAGTAAGCTTTTGGAAGAAAAATTTAGATTGGATTAGTAAATTGGATATGGATTTATTGTATGATTTTCTTTTCAATTTGGACTGGATATTCCAAGTCTTTTTTTTTTTTTAATGATAAATTGTAAGCCGGTTCGATATGTTTTGGGCCAACCCAATACAATAGTGGAGCTAGAAAAATCGGGTGAAAGGGTACTTGTTTAAACAGATGGGACACTTATATATATATAAGAATAAATATTTAAGATTTTTATTTAAATGTGGCTACGCCATTGGCTGACACCTGAAAACTAGGCTCTCGCCTGGCTTGACACTTGAAATCCAAGCCTAATCAATTTAAATTATAAAATATATATTTTAATATAAAATAATATACAAATATTAAAAATTTAATAAAATACAATAATTATATATTAAAATAATAAAATATACATTAAAAATTATTATTGGATGCACCCAAGTTTATTGGGCTCATCTTGCTAGCCTAATAACATTTCGAGCCGATCCGATGCCATTTTTTAAGGCTTGGGCCCGAGTCCGAGTTAGACTGAGTATCAGTACCCATCAGGTCCCAATCTTAGTAAATTGTCAACCTCCTACTCAATAAAAAATAAAAAACATATGTTGTTAAATAATAGAATGGAATGCTCCGTTCCAGCCAACCGTTTTGGGGCAGCTGAGGATGGCTGGGTAAGCATAAGATGGGCCGCAAATAGGTCACATCTGGTTTGAGCGTCTTGTCATTTTCAGTCACTATGCATTTAGCTGTCGCTGATCCAACCCATTTAAAACATCAACTGATTTTATATTCATGCACTTCCACACAGGCAAGTGCATCTGCCTATTCAGGTGTTGCTTTATTGGGATCAAATTTGTGCTGTAAAATATATATATATATATATATATATATATATATATATATATATATATATATATATATATATATATATATATATAAAGAGAGAGAGAGAGAGGGGGGGAGAGAGAGAGATTGGTAAAAACTAGACCAGTTAGATAAAGAAAAAGAAAAACCAGACCCTTGAAAATCAACTATTGTTATTATTATTTTTTTTTGCAATATAACGTTATGGTTATAAATATGATTTTAAGAGTATAAAGATTTTTTTATAAAAATACTTAAACTGAACCATGATTTATATTAAGTGTATATATGGTTTTTATCTCTCTTCCAAACAGTCTGGTATCTACCAATCACTATATATATATATATATATATATATATATATATATATATATATATATATATATATATATATATATATATATATAGAAGAAGAGTAGCGATCGAGGGGAGAGAGAGTTATCATATATATATATATAAGAAGAGTAGCGATCGAGGGGAGAGAGAGTTATCCTTTGGTTCATCTCAATGCTACCAGGAAGAGTTGCGACCAAAGGAAACAGTAAGGAGACCCATCATATCCCTTGCTTGACCATTTATATTTGGTTCTTTTGGAAGTGTATATATATATATATATAGTGAGAGAGAGAGAGAGAGAGAGAGAGAGAAGAGGCTTATTAATTAAGTCGAAATTAGGTAACATGCTATCACAAAGGGAGTCATTAGATGTTAATTGGAAACCAGCTTATATTGAAAAGCACATTATCATCACACAAAGACCAGACATTGTGGTGGTCAATGTGCCTACTCCACGTCAACTAAGCTCAATGGACTCAGCTCAAACAAGACTTGTTAAGTGATAAGTTTGGGCAATTTCTCTGAAATTGACTCATACAAAGGGATTTAACATTGCTAAAGAAGGTTCAAGCCCAGGGATGTCAATAGTTCAAATTTGAATTGGATGTATATTTTACCATATTTGGTTTATTGGGTATTGACATGTTTAAATTTTAATACGAACATATAAAAGTCTACTATATCATAATCTAATTTTTAAATTCATAACCCGAAATCCGATTCGAAAACCACTTTTATTTTTTGCATCCAACCCCAAATCTGACTTTTAAATGCGCAATTGGATCCCAACCATATTATATATGTTAAGAATTAACTTCCAAATTGTTTGGATAATGGATATGATATATTTGTTTGAAACTGAATCCAGATCCAGATCAAAACCTGATTCGATATTTTTTAAAATCGTATCCACATCCAATCAAATATTTTCTTATATCTGAATTTGATCTGATTCCTTAATCATATGTTAATTATTTTCCTCTATATCAAGGTTATTTGAAAACGGTTGTCCAAATTTGATTGATTTACATCCTCAGTTAAGATAGACTTTCTTTTTGAACTTATGTTCTAAAAATTAAAGTAAAAGAAGTATCCTCTTTTATGAATAGCAAGTCAAGGCGAGCAATTTTTAGTCTCAATGGTGTAGCATAACTAGTTGAACTGGCAGGCTGGTGAGAGCGTGATTTTCAGTTCGATTAACGTAGGCACTACTTTTTTGAGTTGCAAATGATGCGGTGCTCTAGTTGATGGTGTACCATGGGTCCACTCATGTCCTTAAGTAGTGAACAAAGAGAAAGGGGAGAGCTTCGATCCTTCGGCTGCTTCTACCTTCAACCTTCAGATACACTTTTCAACCTACCCTATCCCTATCTCCATTGCCTGTTGTGATGTTCGATTGATGGTTTAGTGGCACAAAAGGATACACCATCTTGATCGTGCCAAATTAAAAACTTCTCAATGGGATTTGAGGCAGCAAGCAGTGGTGGAGCCACTTGTTGGCGGGTGTGGGCAATTGCCCACAGCCGAACAAAAATCTTATTATAGCATGTCAAGATCACATTGTCATGCTTCAAAGATTACATGCTATGCCCACACTCAAGGGCAAAGCCAAAGGGGGCCTGCATGGGCCATGGGCCCACCTTAATTTTTTTTTAAATTTACAAATAAATTTTAAAAAATTTTACTTGTTTTATGTAAAAATTTTGAAAAATGATATTTCGGCCCCTGTCAAAATTTAAAAACTTTAATTCGCCCCCCCTCATGAAAAAATTCTAGCTCCGCTCTTGCCCACACCAAACTTATGTTGCCAACTGAAGTGTCTCTTAGGAAAAAAAATTCTGGCTCCGCCACTGTCAACAAGATGCATTGGAGGTCGAACTGAGATTTGATAAGATATACTAAAAATTGACAAAATCTGTGCCATTGGCAATAATGTATTCTCACGTTTTAAATAACAGAAAAAGTGATTAATATTAAAACTGTGACACATTTAAGAGATTGCAGTCGTCTTATTTCATTTAATTTCCCCTATGGTGGTAGGAATTATCAAATCCATTTTGTCTTAGGCTAGTTAATTCCACATTATAATTTGGTTAGTTGGGTAAGGTTCATAATAAAAAATTTGGATCTTTTCTTATGAAAATATCATGCCAGATGCATCTAGAACTAAAAATGAGAAACAGTCTTCCAAACATGTTTAAATTCAGAAAACAAGGGTTTGTTCAGTTGAAGTCAATGTCATCGAAGGAAGAACTAGATGGTGGTATGCTAAATCATTTGTAGGACAGCAGACCGTTGTCATGTTTATGCCAATATCAAGTGGAGCTAAGCCTGGGCGTTGGGTCGTGTACCCAGTACGTGGCTCGACTCGGACTCGTAAAAAAGGCACCGGGTTGACTCGATAACTTAGTGGACTGGCTCGGGTCGGCCATACTAAGCCCAGTTCGACCCGATAAGATTTTTTTAATATTAATTTTATTCTTTTTTATATATTATAATATTTTAATACAATTAATTATTTTTATACATTGTTTTATATTAATATACATATTTTTTAGTTTTAATCGGGTCAGGATCGGGCTCGGGTTTTAAGTGTCGGGTCCACCCGAAAAGCAGGCTTAGGTGGAGCCAGTAATTTTTCGTTGCACAGATCAAGCTATAGTTTCACAATTTTAACAAGAGCTGTAATAAAAATTTTTAGAATTTTTATGTATGCTAAACTAAAATTTTTAAAATTTATATATAAATTTTTTGGTGTGCAAAGTGGTCGTTGTCGTTAGTATTCAGTTGAGGTCTGTCACTTGATAAAGACTGAACAGGTTAATTGCAACAGGACTCTGTGATCACATGCACTGTTTCACTCACACATTGGTTATATTGCTTGGATATACAATGAATCCAACCAATTTGAACTTGACTTGAACTTGTTTGTGTATGCTCAACTTGAGCTCGACTTGAACTTGCTTGAGTTATGAGTTATAAAAGAGTCGAGTTCGAGTTCAAACTCGACTTGACTCGTGTCTTCCCTGTTTGTTAATCTTTGTATGCCGATAATTTTCAAAAAGTATCACAGCACACCAGGACCAGCTAAGGCATTTTTTTCACAGCATAACATTACTTTCTACAAATCTAAAAACAAAAAACCACTATTTCATTACAAATACAAGTATGTACTGTTAACCGTTGTACTGATCATCTAAGTGTTGGATCCCACTACTAATGAAATTAATTTTCCATTTGCATGAGTGACTAGATGAGCAATTCAGCATATCAAGTATGGTGGCAGTGAATTAGTGTTTGGTGGAATTTTTCAATTCCCCATTCAATTGATATTATCTTAGAACAAGTTTGCGAATTAGATCTGACAATAAGTTTTTATATGAAAAGTAATAAATGGGTAGCTATAAAATAAGATTAAACTACATCTATCAATGCCTCATCTCTCAGGAAATGAGATTAACCAGGATACCAATTGGCGCATACCTCTTTTGTATATCTGCCAGGTGTATATGGAAATGCAACAGATGGAGAGTAATTTTCACAAGCTTCTGAATATTTTGAGGGAGAGCAAAATCCTTATCATTTTGTTGCCAGCAGATGGATCAGATAGCATCATCAGTCATTATTCACAAAAATATGACAGTAGCTAGGCACTGCATAATGTACAATTTGTCAAAGAAATAACTGCAATATGGATACCTTCAAATAAAGTATAAGACAAATGCCTTTTTGAATAAGCTTTTCTGGTTGTCTTTTCTAATGGTTAAGGAGCTTTTATTATCTTCTCCTTCCAACACATACTGCTTAGCAGATTTGGGACATTTTTGTTGACACAACCACCTGCAGACAAGTAAGTCTACAAACATGCACTTTAAAACCACATGCACCACCTAAAACCAACAAAATGTCCCAAACAGTTACAAAAGGTTGATACATGAGCTTCAAATAGGAGTGCTTCTTATGTGTTCTGCACATCAAGTTTGTGGGCAGATCACTGCTGGTATTTATCAGACCATCTAAGGATCTCTACATTAAGGGACTGCAATTATTGACAACAGGAACAGGTATGGAAGAAATTCTAGTTGTTGTTCGACACAAGAATGTAATGATAAGCCCCTCGAAGAGCAGCACATTTGCAGAAGAAACATTGCAATACCCTGACTTGTAAATCCATTTTCCTGCCTAGCAGCAAATAATTAACAAACAAACAAGAATAGAAGTGCTGACAGCATGAAAAAGCAAATAATCTGACGGTATTATCCTAATACAAGCATGACAAAGAGAAGGTTATGTAAATTAAGACACTTTCATAGTATCTTACCGTAGGTTCAGTTCAGTCTGCTTCACAGAGCAAAGGTAATGCCATCAATGGTAATAAATGTTATGCCTTTGGGATGCACATTGCAAGTTTGCACCCTGCTAAACATATCATATAAGCATCTTTTGGGTTTTGATGATTGAACCCAAAAAAGAAAAAAAAAATTATACATGAAAACTCCTTGGGATGCTAATGAGAAGTATTAAAGAACACCAAACAAGTGAATGTCATCAATAAGCAAGGCAGCTGAAGCATACACACAGATGAAGCAATGCAAAACATATGCCACTTTCCTAATGTCAATATTTGGTATTGGTTGCATTTGTAGACATAGGTATTCAGGTTGTGTCAATTAGTAGTGCTGCTGTTATAGGTAAACGAACAACAATGACTGCTACTGTCCAGATAAATGCATAGCTTAAAAAGGCAATTAATGGTTAATTAGCAATGCCACTTTCTCCTAACACCAAAATTTGCCAATGTGTCAAATTTTTTACTTACTAAATTGACCACTTACGATATCCTTTCAACTTGGTACATTTATAAGTTACTACTGACAAATGAAGTTACACACTTGCAAAAAAAAAAATGATTCATATAGCTTGAAACTCTTAGGAGCGTAGAAACCAAAACTTTTTTAAAGTTCAGAAAATGAAAATATATGAAAAAGTGGAGAAAATCATCATGAGAAAAGAGAATGACAAGAAAAGACTAAATGCTTGGATACAAGGCCAAAAGTTAACATTTTCGAGTTGGAGAAAGCAAAAAAGTTAAGTGATTCAATGCAGACAATGGACATTAACCATAATTTTGTCCACATCTGTAGATATTGCTGAGCCAACTGCTCAAAAGAGTATAGAATCCTACAATCTTATGATCAACATTCAATATTCTCAATTTGCCCAAGGATTTAATGATTATAAAGGTAGCATGTCAAGCCCACTAAGGAACCATTAGCAAACAAGATCAAAATTTAGATTTAATCATGCAACTGAATCATGCACAAATTTAAGTCTAATCACAAATCTAGAGACAAAATTGATCAGAAGATTCAGAACACAATCAAATAATTGCAAAATTCTTAAAACTTTAGATGACAAAATATATACTATAGACCTCAGAAGTACTTTATTTACCTCTCTTTCTAACTCAAATGACATAATGGATGGTCTGACCGGTGAAGAAAGCTCCAATCTACAATAGCTTCTGCAGACAACAACTCTGGTTATGAATGACACTCCCTCTTCTCGAAACCAAAAGGATGATGCTCCGATGGTCATCAACTCTGGCAGAAGATGGCAGGTGGTGATCAATCTTGCAGGGGATAGGAAAACCAACAATGGAGCCGACAGATGGCAATTAAAGTCAAAGACGATCGAAAATGCTGGGACAAAAAAAGCAGCAGACTGAGGTTGCCGTGGAAGGTGTTGTAGTTGAGGGAGATTTTGTCCTATGCCAGTGAAAACAATTATCAATATAGATCTGCATCCACCAAGCACCCAAACAATCCCCAATATAGGCTCTTTGCTATAAGCCATTTTTCTGATGGTGGATGAATCAAGGGCACAACAGCTACATCGTTGTTTGTTGAAAATCTTGCTGATGATTTGCAACGCATCACTAATTGTTGATAACTAAGCAAGCTTTTCTTAGGAGAAAGAGCTCTTCTCCAACATAACACTTCTCAGTTCTCACCACTCTTTAGAAGCACTGTGTTTCACGATTCCATGGCACACTGCCTAGAAAATTTGCTTTCTTGCCTATTACAGCGGTAGTCGTAACCCTAGATCAGTGACTAGACTACCTAAACAAGTAGTTTCTTAAATAACTATATTAGTGTGGACACCCGACTGATACCCAAATATAAAGATTCGGGTCACTCGTTGGAAGAAAAATCCAAACCATTAACGTCCTCACACCATACTCCTCGTGCTGCACTTAAACTTTATTGGATGCTCGTGGATCTTGTTCATATCCAAACTACACCTTTTGGTTATCTGTATCCAAACTACCAATAGTTGTATATCTTGTGTTGGTCTTTAGTTACTCCTTTTGGTTATTTGTGTGTTAGCTAGGTTTTTCACTACATAGTTATTTAGAAAACTACTTGTTTAGGTAGTCTAGTCACTGATCTAGGGTTACAACTACCCCTGCAACAGACAAGAAAGTAAAATTTTTAGGTAGGCCTTGGAATCGTGAAACATAGTGCTTCTAAAGAGTGGTGAGAACTAAGAAGTGTTATGTTGGAGAAGAGCTCTTTCTCCTAAGAAAAGCTTGCTTAGTTATTAAGTAGACAATTAGTGATGCATTGAAAATCATCAGTAATATTTTCAACAAACAATGATGTAGCTGCTATGCCCCTGATTCATCCACCACAAAAAAAAATGGCTTATAGCAAAGAGCCTATATTGGGGATGGTTTGGGTGCTTGGTGAATGCAGATCTATATTGGTATCTGTTTTTGTTGGTACATGACAAAATCTAATGCTATTAAAATTTGAAAATTAGCAAAATCCGATTTAAAATTCAGATTCAGATATAAATATAAAAATTGGATTCGAATGAGATTGTAATTGAAAAATTTGATTTTGGATTTAGATTCAGATAAGACCTTTTTTTATTCGAATTTGATTCCGAATATACGAAAAAGTTGATATGATTAAGGATATATCTGATCCGTTGATATCCCTATCAAGCAAATTATTCAAAGGCTTGGCAAATTAATTAAATGCATGTTTAAAACTAAAAAAAAAACATGCTTTCATTTCTTTCAGTTTTTTTAATGCCAAACATTTTTTTCATTTTTTATTTTTTACTTGTTGCAAATCTACTTATCTTTTGATTTTTGTGTTATAAGTTTTTCACTTATTTTATTTTTCTCTCATTTCTAGTTTTTAAAATTTGTTAAAAATTTATCGTATTTTTTTCTTTTATTCAATCTCATTATATTATATCTGAGAAAAACCTCGCTGTTTAAAACTATGAGACATTATTTGTGACTATTGTTAAAATCAACCAGCCAACTGTCACATGATTTTTTTTTTCAAATTTTGTGAATCAAAAAAACGTCACAACATTCTGCGACTGTAATACATTGATCACCATTTTTATCTGTAAAATGCAACATTTAATATCACAAAATATAAAAATATAAAAATAACTCAACTGACAAGAGATGTTGGCAGACTGATTTCAATTTCACTATGTAATGTGGATATGGTCTTTTATCTCAATTGAAGGATGTGACCTTTACCCTTTTTTGGGTTAAAGGAACATTTCCATCATTTTGCCTCTCTCATTTATGGCGATTCGTGTACCTACGAATTGAATCTGTTTTGCATTATTACAAACATATTATCACATATCTTAAAAGTATCCTCTGATTGTGTGCTTCTATGTACATTATTATTCAAAATGAACTATCACATCCACAATATCCTAAAATATCATCAAATGACATATTTTATGGATACAATTTTCTTCGAAAATCTCACATTTTCTCAGAAATAATACAACAATAGAGACAATATTTTCTCTTTGGTGCAATATAATTTTATTGAAAAATACATCATAAAAAAGAAAAACATCTTCACCTCTAGGTGCAGTGAAAGAGATCGCAAGGATATATGGAGGCTCGAGTAATAGTTTTGACCAATCCAGGGGACATAGAGAGAGAGAGAGAGAGAGAGAGAGAGAGAGAGAGTTTGAATCATACCCTTTAGAGAATCCATGTAGAGTGTTTGAAAGTTGAATATATTGGAGATGACAGAAAACTTACGTGAGCTTCATGTTGGCAAGATCAGGAACAGACAACATGGCTGGTGATGAAGAAACAACGCATGCAACGATCTCTGCGACGACTTCTCTTGGAAGAACATCAAGAGTCACTGGTCTCTTCATGGCAGCCTCTCTCCTCCCTATATTTATGAAGAGGTAACTTCTTGTTAACGATAAGGCTCAAACCAGACATGAGGAAAATCAAAAACAAATTAAAGCTGAAAATCAAGAAGAGATTGAAGCTGCCAAAATCATCAAAATCGTTACTAAAATTTCTCAAGATGATGTAATCCCCAATGCTGAAATCAAGGAGATTGATATGATAAACATGAAATGTAAATCTTCTTTTAACAAAATTTGTATTATTTAAAGGATGGAGATAGTGTGTCTCTCATACTTTTGAGAGCTACAATGGACATAGGTTCTGAGTACCGCACCACGTTAAACTATGTTCTCTCGACTGTCTCTCTTTCGTTTTCATGGTATCAAAGTGTGTCTTGAAGCAGTCATGAAGAATAAGAGGAAGAACAAAGAGGTTTCCATCTCACGACAACGACTTCTACTGTGCCATTCAATATTGCTTCTTGGAGCTATCGAGCAGGACTTCAAACAACTCCTGAGTATCTGCAGAACTCTCCAGAACCTTTACAAAATTTTTGAAGCACCAAGGAAGAGTGCTCAAATTTTTGTCTATCGCCGGTTGAACACAAGAAGAACAGGACAAGTGCTTATTGCCTTGTCCATTTCATCATCCAGTGTTATCTCCACAGGAATTCTTTCAGCCTGATAGTTTACAGGAAGGACCGCCTCTCTGTTGCGGTTCCAATGCCTAAATACTCGACCTGATCAGTGATCGGAGCAGGCCGAAATCATAAAATTTCCGACCACCTTTCATTCCAGCGATTTTGAGAACAAAGTATTGCTGTTTATTAGCCTCTGATCAATCGATCAGCGTTATCTACATGCTCAATGTTTCAACCTGAAATTTTACAGGAACGACCACCTCTCTGTTGCCGTTCCAACGCCTCTATACTCGACCAAATCGGTGATTCGAGTAGGCCGGAATCATAAATTTTCCGACTGCCTCTCATTTTTGTGCATGTTCCTGCGATTTTTTGAACTCCAAATTTGTGCCAGATTCAGGCGACCGGCGTCATCAGCTCCGGCAACGAAAAGTATTGAGCAAGGGCTCTTTAAAATTGCCTGCTTGTGAAGATCATTCCTACCAAGTTTCACGATTTTTCAAGCAGCGGTTGAGGAGTTACGGATTTTAGAAGGTCGCCTGTCACCTGAGAAGCTTCCTGTAACAGATTTCAGAACGCCTTTCTCTGCACTAACTTTTGGCATGCGTTTTACTCGAACAACAGAATATGGAAGCCTCCAGAGAAGCTAAGTACCCTTATCCCTATAATCTGAATGTCGCAAATTTTGTTTTATTGAAGCTAACTCAATAAAACTTCATGTTGTGGAAGACTCAGCTCCTTGGCCATATTGAAAGTCAGAATATGTGTGGTTTTATTAATGGGAATCATCCCAAGCCTGCTGAATTTATAAGTAGGAATAATCAGTTTATTGTGAATGTTGATTTTCTTGAATGGAAGAAATCAGACTGCTTATTGAGGGGATGGATCACCGGAACTCTCTTTGAAGAGGTTCTTGGTTTAGTCATTGGTTTGGAGACTTCAAAAGAAGTCTGGGATGCCCTTATTACTGCATTTGTTCATGACTCAAGAGAGCGCGAATTCCTGTTGACCTAATGATTACAGCTTCACAAAAAAAGGATTTATCTATTTCACAGTATCTAAGGCAGTTCAAGGTTATCTGTGATGAGTTGGCTGCCATAGGTAAGCCTATTTCTGATCAATACAAGGTGTTCTGGTTATTAAATGGCTTAGGGAGTGATTATGAAGCGTTTGTCACCTCCATGCTGACACGACCTCCCACCATGCAATACACCGAAGTAGTTGCTCTATTACAGGCACATGAAACCATGCGAGCACTTCATGATGAAAAGGCCAGAATAAATCATCATTCAGCCTTTGTCGTACACCAAAATCAGCAATCACACACATACAATAAAAACAATAGGCGTCATTTCAATTCAGCAGTCAAGCTAGCAATAATATGAGCAGAAATTCTCAAAATAAAGGTGATTCAAAGAAGAAGAAATAGCCGGCAAATCCTTATAAGGGAATGACGTGTCAAATTTGCAATAAACCAAATCATGTGGCATTAAATTGCTGGAACAGGTTTAATCAAGCTTTCCATGCTGATGATGTTCCAACCTGGTTCGCAGACACTGGCGCAACTAACCATATCATGTATAATCTAGGGTAATCTCTATTCCATACAAAATTATCATGAAAATGAAAAAGTGATGGTTGGCAACAGTGAAAAACTTTCTATTACTCATACTGGAACTGCCAAAGTCTCTACTAGTCATCAAATGCTCACTTTAAAGAATGTCTTGGTTATTCCAAATATCAAAAAGAATCTTCTTTCAGTTAGTAAATTAACATCTGATATGCCATACTATGTTATGTTTGATGCTAACGGCTTTGTCATAAAGGACCAAGTGAGCAACAAAATGGTGGCAACGGGAACTAGAGTTGGTGATCTCTATGGACTCCAGCATGAAGGACATCTAGCTCTCTTTTCAAACCGATTCAAGTCTGTAGATAGAAGTATGGGGCATGAGAGGCTTGGGCATACACACTCTCAAGTAATAAGTTTCCTAGAGAAACAAAATAAGATTAATGTTTCCTCTAAAAATGCTCTTATGCATGTTTGTGAGAGTTGTCAATTAGGAAAAATGAGTAGACTTCCTTTTCTTAATGTTGAAGAACATTCTGAAGTGCCTTTTGAAAGAATTCCCTCTGATTTGTGGGGGCCAGCTCTGATTTCTTCTCATCAAAAGTTTCGTTATTATGCTGTTTTTGTAGATGAATGCACAAGATTTATATGGTTCTATCTCTTGAAAAACAAATCAGACTTGTTTAAGATTTTTTGTGAACTCCATGCTATGATTAAAAATCAGTTTGGTGGGAAGATTAAAATTTTTCAAACTGATGAAGGAGGAGAATTTAATGGTGAAAATTTAGCATCTTATTTAAAAACTAATGGTATTACTCATTATAAGGCATGCCCAAAAACCCTTGAACAAAATGGGATGGCAGAGCGGCGTCATAGATCTATTACTGAACTTGGCCTCACTCTCTTATTTCATAGTTCTCTTCCTCTACGGTTTTGGGTAGAAGCATTCTCTACTGCAGCATGGTTGATAAATAGGCTTCCGTCGCCTACACTTGACATGGTCTTGCCTTATGAGAAATTACTTCATAAGCAGTCGGATTATTTCACGTTTCGTAGCTTCAGATGCAACTGCTTTCCTTTTCTTGGTGAATATGCTAAGAACAAATTTGAACCAAAAAGTTTACCATGTATTTTTCTTGGCTATTCAGAGCAACACAAGAGATATCGGTGTTTATACCCACCAACTCAAAGAATCTTCATTTCACGACATGTTGTATTTGATGAGAAAAATTTTCTGTACAAACAGACAAGCAAACTTTTTCTCCCCATGAACTCAACTCAAGAAGTAACAAATTTTAGTGAGCATGCAAGTGACCAAAACAATGATCCAAGAAGGCTCACAATGGAGGACAATACTCACAATTCTATTCAGCCGAATGATACTTATGAGAGAACCACCACAGGCACTACAGACACTATCCTTGATGCACAAAATGACAATATCACAAGCACTTATTCGTCAACTATTCTAAGGATGGGATTGTGAAACCTAATCCCAAATATTTCATTGCTCGTTCTATTCCTCAAGAGCCTCGCTCCATCAAAGAGGCTCTCCAAGACCCTCACTAAAAGAAAGCCATGCAAGAAGAAATACAAGCCCTTCATGATAATAATACATGGGATTTGGTTCCATATTCCAAGGACATGCATGTTATAGGCAGCAAATGGGTCTTCAAAACAAAACTCCACTGTGATGGAACAGCAGAGCGCCTTAAAGTTCGGCTTGTTGCAAAAGGATTTTCACAAATTCCTGGAATAGATTTCCTTGACACTTTTTCGCCAGTGGTAAAACCTGCTACTATTAAACTTGTTTTATCTATTGCTCTTCATCATGTGTGGAATATTCGTCAACTTGATGTGAAAAATGTCTTTTTGCATGGACTTCTACAAGAACCAGTCTATCTAGAACAACCTCCTGGATTTCGGGATTCTCTCAAATCAGATCATGTATGCAAGCTCAAGCGAGCTCTTTATGGTTTAAAACAAGCTCCTCGAGCTTGGTATGACCGATTTGGTACTTTTCTTCTCTCATTGGGATTTTTTGCAAGTGTTGTTGATCTGTCTCTCTTCGTGTGCCAAAATACTCAAGGAATTCTTATTTTACTACTCTATGTTGATGATATTATTCTTATCGAGAATAACACACAATAGATACAAGAATTTATTTCACAAGTCAGCTCAGAATTCGCCATGAAGGACTTAGGCTTTCTTCATTATTTTCTTGGCATAGAGGCTCACTTCAAAGATCAATATTTGATCCTCAACCAAAGGAAATACGCCTACGAGTTGCTTGATAAAGCTCACCTATTGCATGTCAAAGATATGCCCATGCCCATGGTCACGAACTTTTGCCCGTCATCAGCTCAAGATGCAGTGAAAATTGATGCTACCATGTATAGAAGCTTGGTAGGGGGCTTACAATATCTCACAATGACAAGACCGGATAAATCGTATAGTGTGAATTACGTAAGTCAATTTATGCAAAATCCCACTTCATCTCTTCTTTCTCTAGTTAAAAGAATATTGAGATATGTTCATGGAACTCTTGATTATGGGATTAGACTCATGAAAAATTCAGCCATTGAATTGTCGGCCTATTCAGATGCGGACTGGGTAGGATGCCCTTTCACTAGATGATCTACAACAGGATTTTACACTTTTCTTGGGGTTAATCCTATTTCTTGGAGTGCGAAAAAGCAAAATTTTGTAGCTTGCTCAAGTATGGAAGCCAAATATAGATCTATGCCATCCGCCACTGCCGAACTCATATGGCTCACCTACATACTGTGTGATATTGGTGTCTATCGTTCTCAACCTCCAACATTATATTGCGAGAATATCTCTGCTCTTCAGGTTTCCATTAAACCAGCATTACATTCACGGATGAAACATGTTGATATTTATTGCCATTTCGTTCAGGAGAAAGTTGCTATTGGTTCCCTCATCACCAAATATATCCCCTCTACTAAGCAAGTTGCTGACATCTTTACAAAACCGTTGCCTCGACTTCACCTTGAAGATTTACGCAACAAACTTGGTGTATGGATTGCATCCTCCACCAGTTTGAGTGGAAATGTTAATGATAAGGCTCAAACCAGACATGAGGAAAATCAGAAACAAATTAAAGCTGAAAATCAGGAAGAGATTGAAGCTGCCAATCAGGGAGATATTGAAGCTGAAAATTAGGAAGAGATTGAAGCTGCCAAAATCATCAAAATCTTACTAAAATCTCTCAAGATGATGTAATCACCAATGCTGAAATCAAGGAGATTGATATGATAAACATGGAATGTAAATCTCCTTGTAACAAAATTTGTATTATTTAAAGGATGGAGATAGTGCGTCTCTCATACTTTTGAGAGCTACAATGGACGTAGGTACTGAGTACCGAACCACATTAAATCGTGTTCTCTCGAGTGTCTCTCTTTTGTTTTCACTTCTTTGGTTAGGAAGTATTGTGAAGGTGTGCATAAATAAGCAGGTCCACCGTCATGGAATGGATAAAATATCTGTTGATCCAAACCCATTTAATTTGATCGACATATTGTAAGATCTACATTTGAATTGAGTCCTTATTGCCTCTATTGCTATATTATTTCTGGGAAAATGTGAAATTTTGAAAGATAATTGTATCCACAAAAGATGCCATTTTATGATATTTTAGGATATTGTGGATGTGACAGTTCATTTTAATTTACGATGGTTGAGGAATTCAGGCCCTGCCTTTGCTAGACATGAAGTTACTTGCTCCTTGTTGATATGAATCCCTTGCTTAGAAAAATCTGTGCTTACTTATCTTTTGAAGGAAAAGTTTTTGTTCTTGGATTCCGCCATTGAAAACAATGTCAAACGCAGTCTTTAGATTTTGTATACTCCTGATTCAGGCTCCATCTTTGCTGGACATGACGTAAAGTGGCCTTGAGTTGCATAATGAAAAATCTTCCTTAGGCTACAATGTTTTACTTCTTGTTTGCTAAAGAAGACGTCCGATCTTTTTTGTCACACTTTTTTGCTTAGCCGTCTGCCCATCAAATGCAAAACAGATTCAATTCGCAGGTACCACGAATCGCCGTAAATGAGAGAGGCAAAATGATGGAAATGCACCTTTAACCGGAAAAGAGGAGTGGCAAAGCAGCATGGTAACTGATGTGGTCTGTCGCCCACTCCAGTCTCTTAAAATTTATTTATTTTTAATTGGCCATCTTTAAACCAAATATAACTATTGATAAACGAGTGCCCTCAAGCCAATTTTCCTGGCTCTGTCATTGGAAAAGGGGTAAGGCGACATCCTTCAACTAAGACTAAAGGCCATATACCACATTATATAGTGAAATTGAAACCAGTCTGCCAACATATATTGTCATTTGAGTTTTTTTTTTTTATATTTTTATATTTTGCAATGTTAAAAACCATCACAAATGTTGCTTTCTACAGCTAAAAGCTGTGAAAACTCATGTGACCATTGGCTGGTTGATTTTAATCATAGTCAAAAATAACATCTCGCAGTTTTAAACAATAAGGTTTTTCTCGGGTATAATATGGTAATCTTGAATAAAAGAAAAAAATATGATAAGGTTTTAAAAATTAAAAAAAAAAACTAAAAATGAAGATAAAATAAAATAAGTGAGAAACTAATAATACAAAGATCAA
Source organism: Nymphaea thermarum (assembly GCA_011799765.1). Classification (NCBI taxonomy): domain Eukaryota; kingdom Viridiplantae; phylum Streptophyta; class Magnoliopsida; order Nymphaeales; family Nymphaeaceae; genus Nymphaea; species Nymphaea thermarum. Next base: position 62,264 of record JAANDH010000342.1, read on the forward strand.
AAGATAAGTAGATTTGCAACAAACAAAAAATGAAAAACGAGAAAAAAATGTTTGGCCTTAAAAAGATTTAAAAAACGAAAAAAGTGAAAGAACGCGCTACAAACTCATTTTTATTTTTTTTTAAAAGAACATGTTTTTTTTTTTAGTTTTAAACGGCCATTTAATTTTTTGCATTTTTTCAAAAGAAAACATGTTTTTTGTTACAATGATTTTAACTCCAACATGTATATATGACACTAGGTTGTTTTGTAAGAGAAGTATGTACATCTCAAATAAATCATAACTAGATTTGCAATTTAAGTGGTCTACCCTAACAGCACCGCTTTTTTTTCTCTCTCTCTCTCTTTATGACAACTTTGACAAGGAACTCTCTAGAGGATGGGACCCATGCTTAATTGACTTTGTTTTTTTTTTTTTTGGTCTGGTTGGAGCGCCAAGAAAAGCACAGCTAAGCTGAGAGACTTGGTCGCCGCCTGGCTGCCTAAAACCCAAGGCTACCTTCCCCCAGGCCTATAGTTAATTTGCTTAATGTTTAATTGTCAATTAATGTGCAAGCACCAATGAAAAGGGTTGGACCATCACTTCATTTGTTTTTAAATTTGAAAACATGCATGACAACGCCCTAATAAATAATGTGTGATTTTTATATTTATATCCAAATCCGAATTTTTGAACCTGTTTTTTGCTAATTTTTAAAATTTAATAGCATTAGATACTAGATATTTGTTTAAAAATGAATCCAATCCAAATCCGTATCCGAGTCCGATCAAATATTTATGTATATCCAAATCCGATCGGATGTCATTTATTAAATCTGAATCCGATCCAATTTCTTAATCGGATATTAAACTTTTTTTTCATATTCGATGTTTTCGAATTGGATTGGTCGGATATCCGATTCAAATCAGATATATTGACATCTTTACTTGCTGTGTTGTACAAAATTCTAACTTGGTCAATGAATCAACCTGTCACCAATTAAGAATGCACCCACAGGCAGACATTTTTTCATGTGTTCCCTTACCGAACTAAATATATTATTGCTGATCCTCGTATTTCTAATACAGGTAAATAGATTTAACTGCTGATCTCACATGCATGCTCTCGAGCGAATCGAGCTGCTCATCTATCTACAAGTTGGAACCAAGAATACATTTGGTGACGGACAGCCAAGGATAGATGTTATCTATGACCCAGATGCTGTGTTCTACTGCCGTAAGTGTGTGACCCATGTCGATAGGTGCAGCGAACGTGGGTACAACTAGGTATTGCTGCACCTTAAAACATAAAAATCTATGTTTTCAAATTTAATTTTTTAAATTTTGACTTTTCCCTTCTTTTTTATTTTCCTTCCACCAAGATTCTATATTTTCTTCTTATTTTTCTTTAGTTTTGAGTATTCTCTCGGCACCACACGGCACCAATTAGCAATGTCTGCTTCTAAATATATATATATTCATTTGATATAAGTGCGCACCTGGGAAGGAGAGAGAACCTTGGCATAGAAATTTCTGCTTCTAAATATGTATATTCATCCGTATGATGCACTATAGGATATATATATATATATATATATATCCATATATATATATATATATATATATATATATATATATATATACTATTTCATTAGTAACCTTGTTGGTGCCTTGAGATTTACGCTAGACAGAGTCAAACTAGTACTACCTAAAAGCTTTATATAGAGAGAGATATACCCAGGCTATACAGATCCTCCAGGTGCAACTTAATAATTCATCCTACATGTGACATTCAAACTCATGAAAGCTAGAAAGCTATAGGAAATGTCATACTTGATCACGAAAATCTTAACTAACAAGCGTCATAATTAAGAATAGATGTCCCATACAACAGTATATCACAGGCCGATCCAACAATCACTAGTTTGATTGCTATTCTCAATGTCACCTGTAGGTGCCCTCCTATATATGTATATATAATCCTTCTCATCAACCATTCACGAGTACTGTCAATAACTAATATCTATATATATACTTTTCTGTATATATATATATATATATATATATAAGACTACCTTCCTAAGTGATGGAGATATTGAGGAGACGTCGCCTCTCGCGCAGACAAAGGGAAGTGATGGTGAGAGAGAGAGAGAGAGAACCGTGTAGAGCGTGGGGATAAGCCCCTTTAAATAAGCACTCTCACCAACACTAAGGAGGAGAAAAGTGTTCTATGGTGGGGGGAGAGAGAGAACCTTCGTGTAAAGCATGGGGATAAGCCCCTTTCTCTCAATATGCCCTACACATCACCAGTGTGTAAATAGAGAAAAAGTTGTAACATTTGAGTGGAGAGAGTTGTTAAAAACCTTTTTCCTTTTAAAGAACAGTTCTTAAAAGAAAGCGAAAAGCATAAATTTCAAGCAACAACAATCAAAAGAAAGCAAACCTACAGATAAAAAAAATTGCTGAAAATATATCAAATTTTACGGATTCAAGAAAGCCTGGTTTTTTTGTCAGGAACACAAATAAATAGCTGACCTACAAGCTTTTGATCATGTCAGCCTGTGCTCACATTGTCTACCGGCTTTATATTTGTGCTGTATAGCATTAGGGGGAGGAAGTAACAGCCAAATAAACATCTCTTCGATTGAAGAGAAGTAATGCCTGAAACGCCTGAGTATTGCAATTGAGAACTACTCCAGATTAAATATGTCAAGAAATCAACAAAAGGAAATTTACCTGGTACTCTGCAAAAGCTACCCATGCCTTCTCTGTCAAGAAATCAACAAAAGGAAATTTACCTGGTGCTCTGCAAAAGCTATCCATGCCTTCTCATCATGTGGAAAATCCCTAGTCAGTTTGTTGAATTCCTTTGTTTTACGAATCACCTGATCCTCCCAGGATTTCTTATTTAATTCATAAGAAGCTTTCATTTTGCTTATACTCCAATAATAAGTCATCCCATCATCGCACGTTTTAGACTTCATGAAATCTTAAAAATGTCACACATTG
>JAANDH010000342.1:67039-87144 GCA_011799765.1 Nymphaea thermarum
CAATGTGTGACATTTTTAAGATTTCATGAAGTCTAAAACGTGCGATGATGGGATGACTTATTATTGGAGTATAAGCAAAATGAAAGCTTCTTATGAATTAAATAAGAAATCCTGGGAGGATCAGGTGATTCGTAAAACAAAGGAATTCAACAAACTGACTAGGGATTTTCCACATGATGAGAAGGCATGGATAGCTTTTCAGAGTAGCAGGTAAATTTCCTTTTGTTGATTTCTTGACAGAGAAGGCATGGGTAGCATTTGCAGAGTACCAGGTAAATTTCCTTTTGTTGATTTCTTGACATATTTAATCTGGTGTAGTTCTCAATTGCAATACTCAGGCGTTTCAGGCATTACTTCTCTTCAAGCGAAGAGATGTTTATTTGGCTGTTACTTCCTCCCCTAATGCTATACAGCACAAATATAAAGCCAGTAGACAACGTGAGCAATGATGCGTAGGTTTGTTTTTTTTTTTTTTTTTTTTTGCCTTCAGTTTGCAAGTTCCATCCAGATCTTGTAATAGGTTTCAAAATTTGAAAGACCACCAATTTTGCATATTTTGGCCTGGGAAGGTGTAGTTGATAAATTGCTCTGAATCAACTGATGAAATTCAAGATTCAGATGGTTTAGCGAAGCCAAAGGCAACATTGAGATGTTCTGTTTGGCGTATGAAAGGAAGTGCAGTTCTTTTCCTGGACTGGGGCTTTCCCATTTCCAACTCTAATGAAACTTATCTATGATACATCCGTGATCACCAGGATGACATGATCAGAAGCTTGTTGGTCCGCTATTTATTTGTGTTCCTGACCAAAAAACCAGGCTTTCTTGAATCCGTAAAATTTGATATATTTTCAGCAACTTTTTTTTATCTGTAGGGTTGCTTTCTTTTGATTGTTGTTGCTTAAAATTTATGCTTTTCGCATTTCTTTTAAGAACCGTTCTTTAAAAGGAAAAAGGTTTTTAACAACCCTCTCCACGCAAATGTTACTACTTTTTCTCAATTTACACACTGGTGATGTGTAGGGCATATTAGAGAAAGGGGCTTATCCCCATGCTCTACACGAAGGCTCTCTCTCTTTTTCTCTCTCTCTTTCTTGCGTTTGAATGTCACATGTAGGATGAATTATTAAGTTGCACCTGGAGGATCTGTATAGCGTGGGTATATCTCTCTCTATATAAAGCTTTTAGGTAGTACTAGTTTGACTCTGTCTAGCGTAAATCTCAAGGCACCAACAAGGTTACTAATGAAATAGTATATATATATATATATATATATATATATATATATATATATATATATATATATATATATATATATCTCCTGTAGTGCATCATACAGATGAATATACATATTTAGAAGCAGAAATTTCTATGCCAAGGTTCTCTCTCCTTCTGAGGTGCATACGTATATCAAATGAATATATATATATTTAGATGCAGACATAGCTAATTGGTGCCGAGAGAATAATCAAAACTAAAGAAAAATAAGAAGAAAATATAGAATCTTGGTGGAAGGAAAATAAAAAAGGGGAAAAGTCAATATTTAAAAAACTAAATTTGAAAACATAGATTTTTAAGTTTTAAGGTGCAACAATACCTAGTTGTACCCTCGTTCGCTGCACCTATCGACATGGGTCACACACTTACGGCAGTAGAACACAGCATCTGGGTCATAGATAACATCAGCCTTGTCAAGTTTATTTATTTTTCGCCCAACATATTTGATTGTTTAAATGTATAGGTGCAAAACATTAAAGTTATTGAATTAGTGTCTTTCCAACTAAAATTTTTTGGCTTCACTAAGTGATTGGCAGACCATTTTGATGGCAAATGATTGGGAAGCGACCAAGCAAAATCACACGAGATGCCTGAATTTTTTATTTTTTAAACGTTTGTACATCGTTAACCCAAAAACTGGAAAATTCTTTCAACCAAAAAAAAAAGGTCCGCTCTCAAGGAATCCAACTATATCTCTTGAAATTTTTGTCTGGTGGTACTAGCGCCCCTTGAAATAGAAAGAGGAGAATGTCTGTGGGGGACTTGTCATTGTGTGTCGTATCAAAGAAACAGTCAAACACTTGCAGGATGGACCTTTTGGTTTTTGGATCTTAAGCCATGATTGTTGTAGCCGTGTTTGTCGGATCAGAGACAACCCATAGGAAAACTTTTTCCGAGCTATCCACTTGTCCGCCTTGACTTATATGATTCTTCAATAGAAGATAATAGCCTTAAGTGCCAAAACATGTCTTTTAATGCAACCTCAGATCAAACACAACCTAAAGGAAAAAACAAGATGAAAGATAGAGAGATGATAATGAAATGAGAAGCATGAAAAAATCACAAAAGAAGCATTGGTATAAAAGAAGAAAAAGAGAAAGTACAGAAAACAGTATGAGGTCTCTCTCTCTCTCTCTCTCTCTCTCTCTCTCTCTCTCTCTATATATATATATATATATATATATATATATATATATATATATATATATATATATATATATATATATATGTTCCCTGGATTGGTCAAAGCTATTACTCAAGCCTCTATATATCCTTGCAATCTCTTTCACTGCACCTAGGGGTGAAGAATTCTTTCTTTTTTAGGATGTATTTTTCAATAAAATTATATTACGACAAACAGAAAATATTGCCTCTATTGCTGTATTATTTCTGGGAAAATGTGAGATCTTGGAAGATAATTGTATCCATAAAAGATGCCATTTGATGTTATTTTAGGATATTGTGGATGTGACAGTTCATTTTGAATGATAATCTGCATAGAAACACACGATCATAAAATACTTTTAAGATATGTGATAATTTACAAAGATTGAGGAATTGATTGCCCAAGGATTAAATGATTATAAAGGTAGCATGTCAAACTCACCAAGGAACCGTTAGCAAACAGGATCAAAATTTAGATTAAAACAAGCAATTGAATCATGCACAAATTTATGACTAATCACAAATCTAGAGTCAACATTGATCAGAAGATTCAGAACACAATAAAATAATTGCTGAAATTCTTAAAACTTTGGATGAAAAAAATATATACTATGAACCTCAGAAGTACTTTATCTATCTCTCTTTCTAACTCAAATGACATAATGGATGGTCTGACCAGTGAAGATTGCTCCAATGGACAATAGCTTCTACAGAAAACAACCCATGATGATTGATGCTCCGATGGTCACCAACTTTGGCAAAAGATGGCAGGTGGTGGTCAATCCTACATGTGATAGGTACAACAACAATGGAGCCAACAGATGGCAACTAAAGTAAAAAACAATGGAAAATGTTGGGACAAATAAAAGCAACAAATTGAGGTTGTCGCGGAAGGTGTTGTAGTTGATGGAGATTTTGTCCTATACTAGTGAAAACAATTACCAATATAGATCTGCATCCACCAAGCACCCAAACCCCCAGTATAGGCTCTTTGCTATAAGCCATTTTTCTGGTGGTGGATGAATCAGGGGCACAACTGTTTGTGAAAATATTACTAATGATTTGCAATGCATCACTAATTGTCTACTTGATAACTGAGCAAGCTTTTCTTAGGAGAAAAAGCTCTTCTCCAACATAACACTTCTCAGTTCTCACCACTCTTTAGAAGCACCGTGTTTCACAATTTCAAGGCACACTGCCTATAAAATTTGCTTTCCTGCCTGTTGCATCAGTTGTTGTAACCCTAGATCAGTGACCAGACTACCTAAAACAAGTATTTTCTTAAATGACTATCTAGTGAAAAACCTAGCTAACATGCAGATAACCAAAAGGAGTAACTAAAGACCAGCAAATGGATACATTGTATAATTTGTGATAACTACTCTTTAGACATTGCACCAAAGCCTCATGTACACTATATTCAAGCTTCAGCATATTTTGTTAACAGGACATGATGGACACTAGACAGTATTCCAAAAGTTTCACTTGCATCTAGACACCGACTCCATCATAGACTTTTTATAGATTTTCCAAACCTTTTTCTTTTGTGGCGCTAGGTATAACATCAGATTGAGGTCAAAAGGTACACTCCAAATATTGGACTCCAAACCTCCTTCAACCTAGAGTCACCTCTGGCACGTTGAATGGAACCAATATATTTTCATCCTATATTTTTCTCATCAAACATAAGTAGTCACAGACCAATTACCAGCATTTTACATAATTTTTTTCCACTCTTGAAACCATACTGTTCAAAAAACTAAATTCTACTTAACACTTAGATATCACAAGCTAGCCATCTAATAAAAACATAACTAATTAAGTCAATATGAAGCACCTTTGTCCTGCAAGAAACAAGCAGGAACAGTAATAACAGGTGACTGCGGGTGATCGCAAAACAGTAAAAAGCTTATTGGGTTGCCCGTGGATCACTACTGAAGACATGTTCACCAAAACTAACATCATGTAACAAACAAATCTCAAAAAACCAGAAGCAAGTGCAAAGCATAAAGTGAATATCGTTTATGGAAAACACAATTAAAACATCATCCACTACAAACAACAGACCAAAGCCACTTTGCCAATAAAAAAGCTTTTTTCATTTCTTTTCCTTTTTTTCCCTCCCACCAAATGGCTATTGATAAGCATTTTCTTGGCTTCTTTTCAGCAGGATTTAGTATTTGAGAAGAGCACATCAGAGTTTCATCAATGCTCGCCATAGCACTAGAGCTATCAAATTCACCACAATTATTTGGTGCTGAAAATGTTTTTACGAGCAGCATGTCAACAAAGGAAGCATAGCCATCTTCATAAACCTACAAATACTGAAATAAATGACACATTTGCAAACCTAGAACCTAAGAGAACTAGACAGACATTAAGGAGAACAACAGATCATAACCTGGTGAGCACAGCAGATGACGTGCTCCTCTAGAAACTCTGTGACTTTGTCGGGGCCAAAGGTATAGGAGACCCGACCTCTGTCATTTGTTCCCCCTCTCTGAAATGCAGAAATTGTAGGCAGAAAAGAAAGGGAAAATGGGAGGAAATAGAAGCTAATACCTGATTCGAGTTCCCCTCACCCATGGAGTTCCCTTTGTGATCGAAGAAGAGAGGAGAACTCGAGAAGAAGAAACCTGCAATCAGGAGCTGTGAACACTAGAAGAGAAGAAAAGAAGCGTGAAAATCAAGACCAAGAACTCCCTGGGTCCAGCAGAGCCGTCTTTCTCTCCCTCTTTTTCTCTCGATCGATGATGGATTCTCTCTCTCTCTCTCTCTCTCTCTCTCTCTCTCTCTCTCTCTCTATTGAAAAACTTTGTGCCCTTTTATCCCTCAAATGGTGGGGGCCACTCGCTTATGAACCTTGGCTGATTTTGCGGCATTCAAATGTCTTCTATTTTTTATAATAAAAGCAGAAATTTTCTAATAGAATCAGTGGATGTTAACTACATAGATTTTGATCGGATATAACATCAGCATAATTGAGTAATATGGTATTGTCTATTAGCATCAAAGTTCGGATTCAGATTTAGGTATACAAACACTAAACGCTATCCAAATTTTTCCATGTAATCTGATTCAGGTGCCCACCGAAATTGGGTATGAAATACGATAACAGACCTGCATTCAGTTTTTCTAATCAGATCTAGATTTTCTTATGAAATCCAAGCAGTCAAATTGGCATATGAATCAAACGTTAGATTATATATTGGTGTGGACACCCTAGTGATACCCAAATATAAAGATTTGGGTCACTCATTGGAAGAAAAATCCAAACCATTGAAGCTCTCACACCATACTGCACGTGATGCACTTAAACTTTATTGGATGCTCATGGATGTTGTCTATATCCTTACTACACTCTGAGTAATCGTCTTTTAACTGTTAACTAGTGGGAAACTTAGGGCATAAATATTCCAGCTATGAGCTACACTTATTTGTTTTCTTTTATACGAGTCAAGTGAAGGGCAGATTATGCAGGAAGTTACGAATGTGCTACGAGTGAGCAGATCTCGACTGGAGTTCAGTTAGGCCTGGGCATAGGGCCGGCCCGGCTCGATAAGGAGTCCACCTGGGGCCCATCTGACACCCAAACACCAGGCCTGGACCTGGCCTAACATCCTAACCCGGGGCAGGGGCTTAGCTCGACACCCAAAACCCAAGCTCAAGCCTAGTACAGCTCAGCCTCATTAAATTAAAAGTTTATTTTTAATGTAAAATACTATATAAATATAAATAATTGTGATAAAACATTATATATATATATATATATATATATATATATATATATATATATATATATATATATATATATATATATCAATGAGATTAACATTGAAAAATGTTATCAAGTCAAACAAGGCTTACTCAAGCCCACCTGAGCCGGCCCCGATGCCTTTTTTTTTGTGCCCGAGTTGGGCTAGGTACCCGATCCGACACCCAGCCTTAAGTTCAATTCGAGTTTGGCTGGGTGACATATTGTTTGGCTCAATTCATTTAAGACCTTTGTTACTTGATTCTTTTCTTTTAATGAAATTGAAACAATGAAAATAGTGTTAAAAATTCATGAAATAACATCGACATGCAAAGATTAATAAACAGGGAAGACATGAGTCAAGTCGAGTTTGAACTCGAACTCGACTCTTTTATAACTCATAACTCAAGCAAGTTCAAGTTGAGCTCAAGTTGAGCATACACAAACAAGTTCAAGTCGAGTTCAAATTGGTTCGATTCATTGTATATCCAAGCAATATAACCAATGTGTGAGTGAAACAGTGCATGTGACTAGAAAGTCTAGTTGTGATTAACTGGTTCAGTCTACATCTAAGTGACAGACCTCAACTGAATACTAACAACAACGACCACTTTTTGCACCAGAAAATTTATATGTAAATTTTAAAAATTTTAGTTTAGCATATATAAAAATTCTCAACATTTTTATTACAGCTCCGGTTAAAATTGTGAAACTATAGTTTGATCTATGCAACGAAAGATTACTGGCTCTACCTAGGCCTGCTTATTGGGCCAACCCGACACTTAAAACCCCAGCCCGATTGTAGCCTGATTAAAACTAAAAAAAAATATGTAAATTAATATAAAATAATACATAAAATAATTAATCGTAATACAATATTATAACATATAAAAATCAATAACATTAATACTAAGAAAAATCTTATTGGGTCGAACCGGACTTAGTATGGCCTACTCAAGCCGATCCACTAAGTTATCGGGTCAACCCAGTGCCTTTTTCGAGCCCGAGTCCAGCCAAGTATTGGGTACACGACCCAACACCCAGGCTTAGCTCCACCTTTTTTATCTAATGGCTGGGGTCCTGATATTGGCACACACATGTCGAGCAGTCGGCTGTCCTACAAATGATTTAGCACACCACCATCTAGTTCTTGCTTCAATGTGGAATTAATTAGCTTAGGACAAAATGGACTTGATAATTCATACCACCAGAGAGGAAATTAAATGAAATAAGACGACTGCAATCTCTTAAATGTGTCACAGTTTTAATATTAGTCTCTTTCTCTGTTATCTAAAACATGAGAATACATTATTGTTGCGAAGGGCGTAGATACCAAACCACTTGGGTGAGGGATATATATATATATATATATATATATATATATATATATATATATATATGGTAGATACCAAACCACTTGAGTAAGGGATAAAAGCCATCTAAACACTAATTTGATATAAACAATGCTTTAGCTTAAGTATTGTAAAAAAAAATCATTTTTACTATCCAAATTTTGATGCTGTAAGAACAGTTTATTTATTTTTTTATTATTAAAACATTATTTAAGTAAAAAAAACTACTAACTTGAGGTATGTTTGTCACCAAATTACTCTTAAATCAGATCATAACCATAGATTGTAAAATTAATAATAATAATAATAATAGTTGATTTTAAGGGGTTTGGTTTTTTTTCTTTATCTAAGTGCTCTCTCTCTCTCTCTCTCTTATATATATATATGACAACACAAATTTGATACCAATAAAGCAACACCTGAATAGGTGGATGCACTTGTCTCTGTGGAATTGCATGAATATAAAATCAGATGAAGTTTTAAATGGGTTGGATCAGCGACAGCTAAATGCATAGTGATTGAAAATGACAAGACACTCACACAAGATGTGACCTATTTGCAGCCCATTTTATGCTTACCCAGCCATCGGCAGCTGCCCCAAAATGGTTGGCTGGAAAAGATCATGTACTGGCTGGAGAGATGTCAATTTTATTTAAGAACATTTTCTTTATTTTTTTATGAATAGAAGGTTGACAATTTATCATTCCAAAAAAAAGGCCTGAAGCTCTTCATGGAAATTGCATATCCAGTTCAAATTGGAAAGAAAACCATACCGACCATGGCCGCCATTGGACAGTGGGTTGCCGTTGTTCATTGTGTTCCCTGTACACCTCCAGAATTGAATGTTAAAGGTATTATTGTAATATAAATTCTATTATTTCTTTTCCTTTTTATGTCCAAACAAGCTTTATAACCATCTCTTTCCTTTCTTTTCTCTTTCCTTCCTTTCCTTTTCCATTCCGTCTCCCTCTCTTTCTTTTCCTTCCTTTTCCGTCCCTCCCTTCCCTTTCCTTTTCGTTCATTTTCTTTCCCTCCATCCAAACAAAGTGTAGTTTCTCTGTAATCTTACCCACTTCTATCAACTTCTTTGGGGTACATTGGATAGCCAGATAATTTTGGACGATAAGATTTACTATGAAGGACCTTTTATCTGCATCACATTAAAGCTATACAACTTGATATTTTCATATGTCCAATTACAAGTGTAGACCTCTTAAGGGTACATGTGTAATTACACCTTAAAAGTGCACTCCACCAGTCATTCAGGGTTATACCCCCGCTACTATTTAAGGAGCCCACTTTTCACCACCCGATCTTTCTTGCTTGCTTGGCTTCGGGAGAGAACAAAGAGCGAGAGAGAGACAGAGTATGTCCACTCCTCTGATCTCCCTCTCTCGAGTGCAGGGGCTTTGGGGGAAATTCGATGGATAATTATGTGGAGTGTAGGGACAGTGCACCTTAAGATGGTTCAAAAAAAAGTAAAGATTTTTATTTTTTCGTTCTTAATTTTCATATTTTTCTTGTTCTGTCCTAATTCTCTTTAACTTCATGCTTACAAACATTTGATGAAACTTTTGGACAACAACCTATATAGAAACATTGCCGGCTCAAAGAAGATATTATAATCATTAAGACAAAAATACTGCTTTTACTAGGCAAATAAAATAGCCAAGTAAAGAAAAAACACCATGACCAGGTGTTATCACCCCAAATTTTTCAAAAAATGGGGCTATTAAAATTTTGGGTCTATTATTTTTAAAAATGAATTTTAAATCCAAATTAGATCTAAAATCCAAGTTTAGATCCAAATTGGGAATTCCAAACATCTACCCTTTTGAATTCGAATTTCGAAATTTGGCTCCAAAGCTCTTATCTCTTTAATTCAAATCTTGAATTTGAATTTCGAAATTTGGCTCCAAAGTTCTTCCCTCTTGAATTCAAATCTTGAATTAGAATTTTAAATTTTTAGCTCCAAAATGTCTATAAATACCCCACAATCTTCTCTCTTGAGGGAGGCCAACCATGGAGGAACCTCTTGTGCCTCCTCACTTCAAATTCCAAATTTCCTTTGCTCTCTCTTTTCATTTTTCTCTTCTTTTCCAACTTGGAGCAATTTTCATCAACCAACTACTCTTCAAGGGAGCATCAAAGATCTCTTGGAGAATTCATCTTCCACATCTTGTGAGCTTCATTCAAGGCAAATCCAAGATCATTCAAGAGAGAGTTCATTTCTAACATCAATCACATTCGAGGTATGTAATCTTCCTTTATTTCTATTTTCATTTTCTCTTCTCTCCATGGCATGTACATTATTATTCATATCCGAGATATGAAAATCTCTATTTTCATTTCCTCCTTTTCTCTCTTCTTCCTCTCCCCATGGCCATATGAGATAGCCCTCAATCGCTATTTTTAGAGTCAAGAGGCTATGCTCGAGTGCACCGGGAACATAAGAAGATGAGATGATCTTTCATTTTCATCATGCAATCTTTTCTTTTTCATGTCTTCATTTTCCTCTTGCCATCTTCCCATGGCCATGCAAGATAGCTCAAATAATCCAGAATCAAGAGCTACTCTTGAGTGCACTGGGAGTATGAGCAAGATGGAACAAAATCCATATCTTCATTTATCTCCCAAAATATACTTGATATATTGCCTTCATTCATCATTCATGCTTGAAATGATGCTCATGCATGATATTCTAATCTTCCATTTATATGACCCAATGCACGATGAGAGTGAGTGTTTGGGGTTGGGATTTCTTCAAGTGATTTTTGAGGTTGGGGCTTGTCCAACCCGGGAAGATCCTTACGAATATGTACATGTTAATATGCATTTGCATGACATTTTGTGTTAGTTTCTTTCCTAATCACCCCATTAGGAACCCTAATGAGTGTCTCGTTATATTGCTTGATTTTCTTCCATACCCAATGGTGGAAGAAATATATCTCTTGTGGCAAACCGAATCATAACATTACATGTTTTTATATAAATCATATTTTCTAAAACATTTTCAAAAGAAACCTCTCTAATGTGGCCTTGGAGACTTAACTTAGCTTCTTGCATGAGCCTAAGTTCCCCTCCGGCCTACATAAAAAATGAAGTCGGCTATTTTCAATTCACTTCTTGATTTTAATATTCATGAAGACATATGTGTATATACATGTTACATACGTATGTGTGCACATGAATATCTTTCTTTGTCATTCTCTCTTTATGATTTAACATATCATTTTACAAATTCTCATATACATATATATAAATATATATACATGTATTCCATTTTAAAATCTTTCTTTTTTTTTCTAAAATGATCTTTTCTTCTCTACTTGATATAAACATCATTTTCATAAGCTTTCATATATGTATACCAATACATATCTTTCTCGTTCAAAACATGTGATTTTATAATTTTCAAGACCTCTTTCTCTCTCTCTTTCTCTATATCTCTTTCGGGATGTAGTCTTTTATCTTTTTTTGTTCTTCGAATATCTTATCATTTTAGATTTTAATTTTTCATTTGCCGACTTTATTAAGACCACAAACCAAGTAATGACCCAATATTAGATTCATGCTTGATGGTCTACAATCCTCAATCCATTTTCAAACACTTTTCCTTCATATATATGATATTTACAATAACAAAAATCTTAGATGTATGTTATGGTAGGAATGTCATTAGATGAATGTTGTGGTAGGAATGAATGATTTTCCTTTCAATCATATAGGATCAATGCATTCATGCATTCACATCCACTTTATTTCACGTATGTTCACAAACACCTCTCCAAAAGAACTTAAGCAAGAGGGGATGAAGCTCTAACTAGGTGGTAACCGAATTATAGCAAAATCTCAAACGTACTTAAAGTCTTAAGAGAACACTAAATTGATTTCAAAATGATTTTACAAGATTTTTAAATGATATTTACTAATTCCATTTTTTACCTCAAAACATTTCACATTTTCAAGTAACTTTTCAAGAGTCTTTCTAAAAGTTTGAAACATCAAACTTTCAATATAATCTACACCGCATATAGAATCAAAGAGATGTTTAAGTTAAAACAAAATGCATCAATGATAAACATAGCCTTTGGGTTGATTACCCCCGGTAAAGGTGCCGGGAACGGTCAACCCTCGTACCGACGGCGAGCCCCTTTCTTTCCTATTTCAAAACAAAAACCTTATTTTTCTGAAGCACTTCAAAACCAATAAAAATTTTGGGATGCAAACATCAGATTAAATTCAACAAGATTCCAGTCCCCTTGGACAGGCCACAGATCAAATCTTATACAAAGATTTTGCTATTTTTATACTGCAGATCTAAATCCCAATGTATCTATGTCTCAGGTCCAATTCATTTCAATGAGTGGGAGGAAATTCCTGTATTGGAGTGAGAGTTAAAACCCCTAATCGCTTGCATTGCTTCCAGCCCAAAGGCATATGGAGTATGTGATGCTCATATCATTCACAAGTGACCAGCCACCTACCAGACATTGGCCCACTCGAATGCATTGAGGTTAAGGGAAAATCCAATCCATTTCACGTTCCGTATGATGGACCTGATGTCATCTTCAATGAGTAGTTGAATTATAAATCTTTAAAATCAATTATCAACTCTTTACTTCAAGAGGCGTAGTGTAGTTGGTCTGGTTAGCAGACTAGTGAAGGTCTAATCGTTGGTTCGATTCCTCTAAGTACTACTTTTATAGACTGCCACTTAAATGTGGTACACTTTAGTTTGTCAAAGTAATCATATACCCCCGAGGAAAGAGGAAAGGGGAAGTTTCTACCTCTCTTCAAATCGACAATCCAATACTCTTTGATCTCAAAATTAGATTCAGATGAGACACTGGCTTCACTTTGCAACCATGTGCATACGACCAGGACCAGCTCTACTGGCTTCAGTCATCCCAACTAAGTTAATTTGTGCAGCCTCAGAGCAAACTATGGTCGTCAAGTATACTATAATCATTGGGCACAATTCCTTGAGTTCTCCAGAGGTTCTGGAAAGCAATTTTTTTATGTCCTTGCATTTCTCTCATGCAGCACACTCCTTTTTCTTTTCTTCCAGATGTATCCACCAAAGAGGCCCCGCTACAAGGAACACTAGCACAGCTGAGAAAAAGTGGTGGGGAGGGAGACGATTGGGTCCCATCTTTTCACTAAAGATGCTTGCTAGGGTCTCTGCTTGGTGCAGTGGCTAGGGGCTTGTTGAGGCTTGAGCATATCCACTTGTTTCTACCACAGTATGAAATATAGGTCATATTTTCAGGTTTTAGCATATATGTACATATATTAAAGCTGAAATCTTTTGACCAGATTTTAGAACTCAGTTAGGAGAGCTGAGAGTTAAAAACTCCATGTTCTGGACAACGAAGGCATAGCAGCATGGCTTCTCATGAGTTTTTGGTTTTAACTTTAAGCGGATGGTTTAACTTACTATACTTTTTTAACAGTATAAGGTATGCAGCTAAGGCCTCTTGGAACTTAATAGTTCTAATGAGTAGAAGATGGCTCCTTATCCCTTCCTGGCATTACGT
Organism: Nymphaea thermarum; assembly: GCA_011799765.1. NCBI lineage: Eukaryota > Viridiplantae > Streptophyta > Magnoliopsida > Nymphaeales > Nymphaeaceae > Nymphaea > Nymphaea thermarum. The sequence continues at coordinate 80,125 of JAANDH010000342.1, forward strand.
ATTGGACCTCACAGCATGCATAGGCATTCCACCTACCGACCATTGTGATTGTTGCACCACTAGGTTTCTGAATAAACCTCTGACTAATTTCCTGCAACAGAAGTCTTCTGATGGTTCACATAAATGCTTGTTTCTTTTTACTTTGATTACTATACATAGTTGGTTGGCTTTTCTTTCAAGAGATCGGAAAGATGATCATATTTGGTTGGTAATTACTCTTATGTTTTGTCAGTAGGTTAACCATCATGATTCATGACTGCTTTCTTTCTATATTTATCTCCACTACAACCACTGGCCATAATCAAAGTTAACATCGACATTGCTGACAGATGCATTTTTGTTAATCATGCACGACGGTTCAATTTGCAGGTTTTCATTATCAACAACATTAATGCAAAATTAATTGATCATTTTCTGGTGAGTCCTTGATATATTTCATGGTGTCCCACTTTGCATCACTAAAATTTTTACAAACCAATAGATTTCAAACGTTTATCGTAAGTCAAAAATTAAGAAGGCTCATCAAAGTACTTTTCTGCTTAAGATTAAGAAATCAGATTGAGATCAAGAGGAGAAGGTTCACACTTGCCTTTGTTTTCAGTTGCTGCCAAATCTTAGAAAAAAAAAACACAAATCGGTCATAACTCTCATAATCAGCATCCAGAATAAAATTCAGAATGAAATTTGAGAAGTCAGACCATGTACTTGAATTATCTGATTGTCATAACTCATGATTCCAATCCAAAGACAGGCTTCGATGGTGGATTCGATACATCCATATGAGTAACATGTATTTGGTAATGAAGTTGAGATTGATAGTTGCATTGGATATATACAGATATATATAACGAAAGCTACTAAGTAAGGTGGTGTTTGATAGCCTCAAGGTTTCATTAAAATGTGTATATTATATGATCTTCAATTTAATTAGACTAAAAATTTTAGTAGTGTGGACCTGAAAAAACTGAGATTTAAGGTCAGTGAGGGAGAAGTAGAAATACCGATCATTAAATCTTCAGATATGAAATGTTGGGTGAAACAAACACACGTTAAGCATATCACATTTAAGGTGGTACCATTTTCAGATTGATACTTCTGAAACTAAATCCGAATCCAAATTTGAATATTACATCACCATTTAGAGCCCGTTTGATTGCCGGGGGAAAAGTCGTGGAGCGGGTAAAAAATGTACGGCCACATTAAATTTCACCCCCATTGCTATTGAGTGCATAAATGTGGAGCAATTCACCCTCCAAAACTTGTACTATCGCTGTATTTTTCACTCGGTAAAAAGTCTGTGGTGAGAGCTCGGACTTTTTACCGTGGATATTTCTCCTCTTTCCCCTCCTTCGCCTCTTCCCCTCTCTTCTCTCGGTCTCTCGTTCCTCTCCTCTCGCAGCTCTATCACCCTCTCCATCCTACCCCGTTTTCTCTCATCTTTCCCCTGTGTCACCTCTTCCCCTCTCCTCTCTCAGTCTCTCGTTCCCCTCCGCTCTCATCCTCTCTCACTCTCTCATTCCCCTCCGCTCTCATCCTCTGTCACTCTCTCCATCCTTTCCCATTTTCTCTCGTATTTCCCCTGTGTTGCCTCTTCCCCTCTCCTCTCTCGGTCTCTCGCTCTCTCTCTCCAGCCTATCTAGTTTTCTCTCCTCTTTCCCCTCCATCGCCTCTTCCCCTCTCCTCTCTCGGTCTCTCGTTCCTCTCCTCTCTTGCTCTCTTGTTCTGTCGTTCCTTTCCTTCTTTTGCTCTCTCTTTCGTCATTCTTTTCTTTCTCTTTCAGGTCGAATTCATCTAGAGGACTTCACGCACCATGTTCAACTAGAAATTTTTGTTCTTCCATCTTGGTTGCTCCTTTACTAAGGTATGTGTCAATTTCTCATTCGCTAGTAACAGCTATCTGTGGTTACTTCAGCTACCTGTGTTTTCATTGAATTTAACAATGATATTTGGGCTACAACATCAAACAGACAAATGGGATGGTTTTTCTGTTTATCTGTCTAGGAATAGCATTGAATTTCCACATCTTTGATGACTTTGATGATTGTCATGAATGGCTGTGACTGCACCAAGGGTAACTAAGAATAGGAGCACAAGAAATAAATATGTTATAGCAACCAAGAACAATTCAGTTAAAGATCTACAGGTGTAAGGATCTTAGTCTTGTTGCAGGTAACAAAAGTTAAAAAAAAAAAATCTAATAGCAGATCTTTGACAGATAATTCTGATTTATATACGATGAGTTTAGAGAAGAGGAAAAAAATTGACACTCAGAATGGCATATCTCAATAGAGAATTCTGATTTATGCAAGAAAAGTTAAAGAAGAGGAAAAAAAAATGGATACTCAGAGCTCTTTCTTGGTTCAATGCTTGGACTGTCTGCTACGAGGTCAGGAGATCACATCTTTGTATCATCCACTGAAAAGCGAGAAGCTTAAAAATCATCTCCTGTACAATCTTCCAAACACACTATGGGAGCACTTGACTCAGTCCTTCATGTATGCAATATAAGATATTGACATGTGAATGGCTACAGCGTCTACCTTTTTCACTTCTGAATTAGAGAGGAAAATTATGATAAACTGATAGAAGTAGAGAATACAACTTACTAAGAAACTGAGTGGGAGGACTGTGGCGCATGCTGTTTTAACAGTTGTTTCAGCGTTGATGTTTCATTTCCTAATAACTGGTGTAGTTTTGGCTACAATTTGTTGGTATGTGTTTAACAAGCACATAAATGGCTAGGGAAAGGAAATATTAGTTGGTCATAGTAAAAGGTATGAACATATTTATAACTTCATATGTTATTATTTCTTATGTTAAAGCATCGTAATATGGGAGGACTAGTGTCCACAGTTTTATATGTCTTGAACCAATCTTAACTTGTGTGCTTGTACAAGAAATTTTTGTCGATTGGTCTGATAGACCAAAGTCTGACATTGCAAGATCTAGTGTCCAAAATCCATAAAGTCTGCAAATGAAGCAAGCCAATTGACATGTATAAATGAAGGATGTATTTAGGGACCTGTAAGCATGTTATCACTATATTAGTAAAATCTTAGATCTTGATCAAACTATGGGTTTGCCCTGTTTGTTGTTTTGAAAGATCATCTAACAGTCCTGAAAAAAGTTTCTCACATATTTTACCTTGTACATCAAACAAGATTAATTTTACCCTGCAAGAAACTTTCCTATGCATCAAACAGGGTTAATTTTACCACGTTAAATTCTTCCCTGTCATCAAACAAGGCCTCAGATTGGAAGAGGGAGAATTTTCACTCTGTAATTTTTCCAAAAGAAATTTACCATGAATAGTTTACCACATTAAATTCTTCTCTGCCATCAAACGGGGCCTTAAGGTGGTACCGTTTTTCATATTGATACATCTATTGTATTTTGAAACTATTTACCATATCTGACTGATTTAATGTGGTCCGTTCAGACATTAATTTATCCCTATCCTATTCGTTGACATCCTTATCACATTGACTCGAGGATAACTACTCTTACGTACAATTTTAGGTTGGACTCGGGACGAAGTCCAAACTCATTTGGACCTTAACGAGACCAGAAAAGAAATCGCTATCTCAAGTGCTTCCCATGCATCGGTTGTCTTTCTCCTCTAGTTGTACCAAAGAATCACATTGATTGTAGAGTATAAAGATCAACAAAAAATAATTTAATCATCTATTCTATTTCAATGAAATAACTATACACACAATAGGATTTCTCTTTGCCATCACCATAATTAGATCAGATTTGTTTGACAGATTTATTGAACTCATAGATCAATCTGCATAGAGTTGAGCAGAAGCATCTGTTGGTTTTTTCATCTTCCTCACGCCACCAACCATTCAAGGCTTTACCTCTTGTCGGCGTGTCGCACAGTGCCATGGTTGAAGCTGTAGGAGTCCATCTGCAATCCATAGGTCCCTTAGCATTTCACAGCCTTCTTCCTGCTCTTGACCAGGCTGGCAGCTTCGCAACTGCTGGCTTTAGCAGCTCTCTCCAACCATTCCATGCCTGCAGCTATTGATGGCCCTTGTTCTGATAAGAGCAAATTTCCAAAAGCATACATGGCTTCCATGCAGCCTTCCTCTGCAGCTGCCGCTAGGTAAAACTTGCCCTTTTTCTTTCTCTTCTTATTATAGCATTCAACCTGCAGGCCCACCAACACAGAAAACATAGAATGCAAAAATGTATTATACATACACCGCATATTTATGAAAAATGAGAGGAAGCAGAATTGATTTCATATGGTTTTAAAAGAATTTCTCATCTTAAAAACAAGAAAAAAAGGCATGGAGAGTTTCCTATACTGCTAAAATTTGGTAGAGTAATTATTCTTTTTCATAATTCAGGAACGCATTGCAGTACTTGTTGATAGCTTATAAAGTGTTGTTTCAAATTTGGCATGTGTTGCAACCTATGACGATAATAGTAGAGCATTGCCGCATGAAAAGATTAAAACTGTAATATGAAAAAAAGAACCGCAAATTCATACCATGTCAAGAACACAGGCTGCTAGTTGATTTTCTGCCAATACACAATCCAATACCAATGGCCATGAGCCCTACCCGTATAGCCACCAGCCTAGCCTTTGATATCCATCCATAATGGTGGCTCGTCTGAGCACCCGTCTATCCCTTGTAGCTTCATGCAGCATCTTGCACTTGTGCACCCGTTTGAATCAAACCCTTTAGAGAATCTATGCAGAGTGCTTCAAAGTTGAATCTATTGGAGATGACAGAAAACTTATGTGAGCCTCATGTTGGCAAGATCAGGAACCGACAACATGGCCAGCGACAAAGAAACAATGTGTGCTACGATCTCTGCAACGACTTGTCCTGGAAGAGCATCAAGAGTCATTGGTCTCTTCATGGCAGCCTTCTTCATGATCTACCCATGGTGCTCCTCCTCCCCTCTTCTACTAAATTCCTCACATTCAAAACCGGTTTCTCTCTCTCTCTCTCTCTTCTATATTTATGAAGAGGTAGTTTCTTCAGTTAGGAAGCATTATGAAGGTGTGCATAAATAGGCAAGTCCACTCATAGAAAGATCAATTATTACTTTTTCGATATATCTGAGTCAGGCACTCGAATAATTATCCAGTTGGTTAAGAAATATGTTTTTGCATTCTATGTTTTCTGTGTTGGTGGGCCAGCAGGTTGAATGCTATAATAAGATGAGAAAGGAAAAAGGTAAGTTGCACCTAGTTGTAGCTGCAGATGAAGGCTGCATGGAAGCCGTGTATGCTCTTGGAATTTTGTTTTTTTCAAAACAAGGGACATCAATAGCTGCATGCATGGAATGGTTGGAGAGAGCTCCTAAGTCTAGGGTGGCGGAGCTGCTGACCTAGTCAAGAGCAGGAAGAAGGTTGTGCAAATGCTAAGGGACCTATGGATTGCAGACGGACTCCTACAGCCTCAACCATGGCACTGTGTGGAAGATGAGTGCGGCAAGTCGGCAAGAGGTGAAGCCTTGAAAGGTTGGTGGTGTGAGGAAGACGAAGAAAACGACAAATGCTTCTGCTCATCTCTATGTAGATCGATCTACGAGTTCAATAAATTTGTCAAACAACTGTGATCTAATTATGGTGATGGCAAAGAGAAATCCTATTGTGTGTATAGTTATTTCAGCATATCAAGCAAGGTGGCAGTAAATTACTGTTAGGTGGAATTTTTCAATTCCCCATTTAATTGATATTATCTTAGAACAAGTTTGTGAATTAGATCTGGCAATAAGTTTTTATATGAAAATAAATATATTGCTAGCTATAAAATAAGATTAAACTACATCTACCAATGCCTCATCTCTCAGGAAATGAGATTAACCAGGATACCAATTGGCACATACCTCTTTTGTATATCTGCTAAGTGTATATGGAAATGCAACAAATGGAGAGTAATTTTCACAAGCTTCTGAATATTTTGATGGAGAATGAAATCCTTATCATTTTGCTGCCAGCAGATGGATCAGATAGCATCATCAACATTACTCACAAAAATATGAAAGTAGCTAGGCACTACATAATGTACAATTTGTCAAAGAAATAACTGCAATAATTCATACCTTCAAATAAAGTATAAGAAAAGTGCCTTTTTGAATAAGCTTTTCTAGCTGCCTTTTCTAATGGTTAAGGAGCTTTTATTAGCCTCTCTTTTCAACACATACTGCTTAGCTGATTTGGGACATTTCGTCGATACAACAGCCTGCAAACAAGTAAGTCTACAAGCAAGACCCTGTACTGTAAAACCACATGCACCACCTGAAACCAACAAAATGTCCTAAATAGTTACAAAAGAATCTGAATTCAGAGCTTCAAAAGATTGATACATGAGCTTCAATAGGAGTGCTTAGTATGTGTTCCGCACATCAAGTTTGTGGGCAGATCACTGCAGGTATTTATCAGACCATCTAAGGATCTCTACATCAAGGGACTGCAATTATTGACAATAGGAATACGCATAGAAGAAATTCTAGTTGTTGTTCGATACTACAAGAATATAATGATAAGCCCCTTGAAGAACAGCTCATTTGTAGAATAAACATTGCAATACCCTGACCTATGTCACACAGATACGGGTACGGGTATCCTGTGGGTACGGGTACGTGGATACGGCAAGTTTTAAAATTTTAGGATACGCGGACACGACAAATATTATATTCAAAAAAATTAAAAAAACATGAAATTAATAATTCACTCTTACAATATCATAAACTCATAAGTCATAACCAATCTCATAACTCATAAGTCATAACTGATAAGAAAGAAAGTCTCAATCAAACAAAACATTGTTCATAATAATCACCAATCTCATAACTGATAAGACATAAGCAAGAAAGTCTCAAACAAAACATCGTTCATCACAAAACATTGTTCATCATCATTCTAGTCATCATCAATGCCCAAATCATCGTTCTCCTCAATCTCCTCTTCTTCCACAATAGAAGATGTTGAGGGAATACAAGGTTCTTCGAATCTTGAATTAACAACTTCAAGTTCATTCTCTTGTTCTAAGT
>JAANDH010000342.1:87244-128071 GCA_011799765.1 Nymphaea thermarum
TACTTAATTTACCTATATTCTTCTTTGTTCCGTGATAGAAGCCGAAGGTTAGAATGCACATAAACCAGATTTTTTGCACATTTGCTTGTGAGATTATTTTGTTTTATAGTGTGGATTTGTGAATATGTACTCCAATTACTCTCACAGCATGAAGATGTAGCAGGTTGAACTAGCAATCTGAAAGCAAGGTATTGAAGAGTAGGATAAGCAATTTCATGTTTAATCCACCAAGATAAAGATGGATAAGCATCTTTGTCTACAGTTGCACCTACATCTTCTCCAATTCCAGTAGAAAACCTTTCAAACTCATCATTAGCTCGGCGATTTTGATGTACATCAATGAAAATCCTATTAATACATGCCAATCTATTTGTTGATAATTTTATATCCAGATGTGGTGGGGTTCTTCCAACACCCCCTGCAAGCCACTTTTTTCCATAATATTTAGGATTTAATGTATTTGCCATGCATTGAAGAGGATTACTACTTTTATCCCATCTTGCAATCAATATTCTATGCACATGATCAAAAAATGTTGAATCTTCAAGTGCAATATTTTTTTTTCATCCTTAAAGATAACTTCTTAGATTTTTTCAATCATAGTGTCCCACATCTCATACACACAGTGCAACATTGAATTATCACAATCAAGAACTCTCAACATCTCCCAGATCGGCTTTGTGAATGCAAGAAAATAAAAGATTTGATCCCACCACTTGTCTTCAAGAATCAATCCTTTGATTGCTTGAGCATTGTCATCATCATCAGCACGGTAGAAACTTCAACCATCATCAGTCACCATATTGATCAATGCACTTTTCACCCTTTTTATCCTTTTGACCATAACAATTAGAGATGCAAAACGTGTCTCTGCAACTCTTAATAATTTTAGATCAAAATGTTTGTTATAAATGGAAAGTGCATGTTGATGATTTACTATGAAATTTCTAATGTTCCTCACATCCTTTTCCAAGTCTTCAATCCACGAACATAATTCATAAGCATGAGGATCTTGCTCTTTACTTGGTGGATTGCATATACTCTATAGAGCCACATTTAAGCTATGAACTGCACAGGAAGTCCAAAAGATATGAGGGTACTCCTTTTCTATCGCAATACCAGCTGCTCTATATACAGGTGCATTGTCTGTAATTAGCTGAACAACGTTATCTTTCCTCACTTCTTCAATTATTTTCATAAATAATCCTTTCAGATACTCAGCACTTTTGTATTCGCCAGATGCATCTATTGCTTTCAAGAAAATTGGTCCATTTGCTGAAGTTGCAATGAAATTAATAAGAGGGCGTCGTTGCACATCTGTCCAGCCATCAGAAACAATAGAAACTCTGTGTCGATCCCAAGTGAACTTTTGAGACTAACAATTTGTTCACTCAAGTCATCTATTGTTCTAGTAGTACAGTGCAAAGCCTTTCAGAACTAGGGGGAACATACCCAGTCAAGTTAGAATTTGCACTAGATGTAACTAAGTCTCTCCAATATGGACTTCTAGCTACATTAAATGGTATGCAATTAGCATAAAAAAAATGTCGCCACTTTTAGATCTAATTCTCGCCGTCCTTGTAAACTAAATGAATCCTTAATTGATTTCTGTTTTTTTGGGAGGATTCTGAATATCATCATGTAAAATTGAAGCAATGTCAATGAAACCAGATCCAAATGATGTGCCTTTCTTATTCTCAAAGGCTTTTTGTTCTTTCTTCAACTGAGCCAAAGTCTCGTTGTTGATTTTCTTACATGTTTGAATTCCTTTTTGACTGATTTTTAACATATGTGCTTTCACTCTTGTATATGATCCATTGAACTCTCCCTCATAAAAATTACACTTGAAAAAAGCATTTCCACCACCTCCAGGAGGTTTTCCCATTATATTCACGTATGACCATAATGGTGGCTGAGATGTAGCTGATCCAAAACCACAACTTGTAGGTTCAGATAGGTTTAGACTGAGACACTGTTTTTCCTTTGCTCGCCATACTACATTAAACATAATAAAAAGATGGAAAAAATGTATAATGAACATAAAATCTATGAAATAAAACAATACAACAAACTGACAAAGTATAAACATGCACTGCAGTCACAAAACTTCAGAGATTCAAAAGCAGAACAAAGGCTGAATAGTGAACAATGAATAGGAACAGAAGCAGTTCGTTAAAGCCTAAAAGAAACATGAACAACAGCGAAGGCTGAATAGTGAACAGGAACATTATGAACAACAGCGAGATATCACATATTCATCATCGTCTATCATCATGAACAACAACGAAGGCAAAATCCCCAAATCGGCAAATTCCGCAAATCCCAAAATCAAACAAAAAAAAAAAAGAAAACATCGCACGTAGCATTGAAGAATAGGATTCTAAACTGTCCAATCTTCAAAACACAACATCCTCAAATCGGCAAGAAATACCCAATCTAAAAAGTTCCCAAATAAAAGTTGAAACCCTAACTTCTATTATCGAAAATAATAGACAAAACACTTACCTATCTGTTGTCGGCTGCCGCCGGATGCGACCGGAAGTCGCCGGAGGTCGCTGTCGCCCGCCATTGCCTTACTGTGTTGCCAGCCTGCCGCGGAAGCCGTCGAGGGAAGGTCGACCGTCGAGGGTAAATGGTAATGCGTAAAACAAAACGCAGGTTAAAAAATCGGTTATACAAGTGCTTTGGATCGGGTCTGACCCAGACCCGATCCAAAACGTATCCAGCCGTGTCAGGATCCCCGTGTCGGCGTGTCGACACCGGTACTCGACCCATTCTGCCGTATCCGTGTGACGTAGACCCTGACTTGTAGTACATTTTCCTACCTAGCAGCAAATAATTAACAAACAAACAAGAATAGAAGTACTGACAGCATGAAAAAGCAGATAATCAGACAGTATTATCCTAATACAAGCATGACAAAAAAAGGGTTATGTAAATTAAGACACTTTTAGAGTATCTTACCTAGGTCCAGTTCTTTCTACTTTACAAAGTAAAGGTAATGCCAACAGTGGTAATAAATGTTATGCCTTTGGGATGCACATTGCAAGTTTGCACCCTGCTAAACAGATCATATAAGCATCTTTTGGGTTTTGATTATTGAACCCAAAAAAGAAAAAATATGTATGTGTGTGTGTGTGTGTAAAATTTACGAAATCTACATGAAAACTCCTTGGGATGCTAATGAGAACTATTAAAGAACACCAAACAAGTGAATGTTGCCAATAAGCACAGCAGCTGAAGCATACACACAGATGAAGCAATGCAAAACATATGCCACTTTCCTAATGTCAATATTTGGTATTGCTTGCGTTTGTAAATATAGGTATTCAGGTTGTGGCAATTAGTACTGCTGCTGTTATAGGTAAACAAACAGCAATGACTGCAACTGTCTAGATAAATGCATAGGTTAAAAAGGCAATTAATGGCATTTTAGCAATGCCAGTTTCTCCTAACACCAAAATTTGCCAATGTTTCAAATTTTTTACTTACTAAATTGACCACTTAGGAGATCTTTTCAACTTGGTACATTTACAAGTTACTGCTGACAAATGAAGTTACATTCTTGCAAAAAAATTGATTCATATAGCTTGATACTCTTAGGAGCGTAGGAACCAAAACTTTTTTAAAGTTTAGAAAACAAAAATATATGAAAAAGTGGGGAAATTTGGCTGGAGAAAGGAGAATGACAAGAAAAGACTAAACGCTTGGCTACAAGGTCAAAAGTTAACATTTTTGAGTTGGAGAAAACAAAAAGTTAAGTGTTCAATGCTGACAATAGGCATTAACCATAATTTTGTCCACATCATATTGTTGAGCCATCTTGTCAAAAGAGTATAGAATGCTACAATCTTATGATCAACATTCAATATTCTCAATTTGCCCAAGGATTTAATGATTGCAAGTATTGTAGCAGAGATCTTGAGTCTTTAGTGAGCACAGCCATACAATTCACGATTACTAATTTGGGTTGAGCTTGTCAAGATTTCTTCAAGAGTAGCTACATTCAGTCCAAATTTGCAGCTTTTTTGTTGAAAATCGGGCTCGCGAACGAGCCAGATTAGCTGCTGTCGTCCTGCTCAAGCACAGTTGACAGTTTACGCCAAGTATGTTTGAACTCATTACAGAATCTTGGTTCAACAGGTATAGAGTCCAAAATCCTGTTACTTGGACGTTGAAACAATTTAACACTTTTTGTTAAAAAGTCAGCTTGAATCTCTGCTCATGAGCCCAAACATATGCCAACCACAAGGCACAAGTTTATCCTCCTTAATTGAAAATATCAGCATGGATTTTTCAGTAGGCTTTGTCCTAAATTCCTAATATGTGAAGTCCACTAGCAGTCTAATAGGGAAACTCGCTTCTCACTTGGCCACTTCCCAGCTTTGCTCTCCTTCGTTTCTCACTTCACGATGCTTCCCCGCTTAATCCTATCCATTATTGTAGACATTTTCACTTCACATTATCACAGCAGAACAAAAACAGAGAGAAATGGAAGTGTGGGACTGAGAGTGACAGACGATTAAACGAAAAAATAAAACGAAGGAAACTAAACATCTAAACAAGCGTTGAAAAGAGGGGGGGATTTTAAAACCAACACTGCAACACCAATTTTATTGACTCAGCCAACAAAACAAGCGTTTAATTAATAAGAAATGGGTGGGGAAACAATTCTGGTGAATGGTTGGGCGAAATGGGCAGGGAAGCAATTCTGGCATGGGCGAAGGCTTTACGCTTGCGGTTTCGGACTTGAAGTCTTGGAGCTGCATCGCCATTCATGCTGGGGCTCGACCCAATTCTGGCATGGGCCATGATTCTGCCGTGAAGCTCCTTTTCAATGGGAGCCCACACGTGGCTCCGCTACTGCGCCGAAGGCAAAGGCGCTGGCCTTTTAAATGGGAGCCCACACGTAGCTCCGCTACTGCGCCGAAGGCGAAGGCGCTGGAGTCTGTGACCAACGGAATGAAGATCCCAATCTCATGCCTTTCAAGATGTCGGACTACAGAAAAGAGGGGCACCCTTCCATCTACATGAAGCCAAAGTTGAGTGCAGAAGAGAGGAAAGCACCGCCAAAGGCTCAGGATTGCAACCACAGGTGCCTGTGGAACGAACTCTTATATGCAAAACTACTGATGGCATAGCTGGACAAGGGTCAGGCCGTCCTAACATGGGATAATATGCAGACTCCAGTTTCAGCAGCCATGAAATCGTTGCCGACCGTGCAGCTGTGGTGGTATCAGTTCTATCGAGTTAGACGAAGGAGATGAAACAGTCAGCTGCTGCCGACGGCGGAAACCGTGAACCTGGTTTTGAAGTCCCATTCTTCCCATTCAATCAGACCTCAAATTCTAGGTTCCTTTAATGGCATTTAGTTGGTTCAGATTTGAGACCCATGTATCTTGATATGAAGCTGACGTGACAAAAAGTCTCCGATAAAACTTATGGTTCATCACCTAAGGGCCCTAAACCTAAGATCTTTTATGATTCTCAATAATAGTAAGGATTTCAGATCAGCCTCGAATCTCAAGCCCATCTAATTACTCACCTTCTAGACTAACTTGAGTGATTCGATCTCCAAACATGGAGCCACGTAATCCCGACTTGCCAAAATACTTAATATAAATACATGTATGTGTCCTTTTGGCTGCCTTTGGAATTGAAAATTATATTCTTAATCTTGGAACCAAAGTGTGGGTCCAACGAGATTTTGGCACTTAAGGCGAGTATCTCCTACGGACAAGTGGATAGCTAGGAAAACGGCTACAACAATCATGGCTTAAGATCCAAAAAGGAAAAGTCCATCCTGCAAGTGTTTGACTGTTTCTTTGATACGACCCACAATGAGAAGTCCCCCACAAACATTCTCTTCTTTTTATTTCAGGGGGCACTAGTACCACCAGACGAAAATTTCAAGAGATATAGTTGGATTCCTCACCAGACTTTTTTTTTTTCCTTGAAAGAATTTGCCAGTTTTTGGGTTCACGATGTACAAACGTTTAAAAAATAAAAATTTCAGACATATCGTATGATTTTGCTTGGCCGCTTCCCAATCATTTGCCTGCCAATTGGAGCCAAAAAATTTTGCTGTTGCTGGACTACACGGACCATCTGCTTCCCAAGCTTAATCTGATGATACTGAGAGGGTAGCTTATTCATAAGTGTCTTTCTCTAACTATTTTGTTCTTCCTTTCTACATGGCAGGAAGCAGTGCATCAAACTGTTAATGTGAATTTTGAAGATCCTGGTGTACAAGATTTGGTTGTTAAACTTTATCAGAAAGGTTAACAATATTTAATAATGTTCAACCTTTTGTAATTATAGTAATGTTATCCTCCGACAATGTAAGTGCCAATATATACTGGTCCTTTGAGCATGGAAATCTGCAAACTTTGAGGTTGACAGTGGTCAACAGTGTCCAAACTTTTTAGAATCTTAGATTCCACGTTTTTGTAGGTACACTATTGACTGAAAATGTAAATGAACATCATTAGGTTTGGAAACAGCACATATTCCAATGTGTCATCATGATACAAGCTTCAGCTTACTTTCCCTTCCTACTGCTCCTATGAGAAATACATGAAGAGTTGCGTGAATCAGCTCAAATGGAATCAATTTGGATAAGCATACTTTGCCTATAAAATTTTTTTATAAGATGAGGAAACCATTTGATAGTTGCATGACATTGAAGGGCAGGTCAGTTTTCAGTGTAATGTGATCTTGACATCTGGGAAGAGCAAGTGCTTATTCCAATCAATCTTTGTACTTTTTCTTGCCATACAACCTCCAAGCACAGCATCAGAAAGTAACTTTTAGCTGACATATAAGTCGTCCAAAACTAGAATGCAAAGACTTGTCTCGAAAATTTTGAGTTGGATTTCCCTACAATACCATCTGACTATTAATTTATGATTTGCAACACATTTTCTCCTTTCAAACTCATGTGTTTTTTTTTTAATATTTCAGATTGGTATGAAATCATGGTTACGGAATATTTAAATGCAATATTCAGTGATTATTTAGGAGATGTGAAAGTGTAATTTTGTCTACTATTGGAGCTATGTGTTTGTGTTTGTGTCTGTGTGTGCACATGTGACTATAATTAAATGATAGCTATTGTCTCAGCAACGATTATCTTAATATTACAATTGAGAATCTGAGTATTATTTCTAGTTTCTTATTTATTTTCCCTGATTTGTGTGTATGCACGTGCATGTGAATGACTTCTAGTACGTGCACTGAAAACTTAGCTTATGTTTTATAGTAAGTTTTGTTTCTTGTCTTCAGATACATCGAGGATAGGCTAGGAGATATGTTGAAGTCTGCCTGGAGGTGACCATTGTTGTCTATGTGGACCATCTTCTTTCACAGGTTTTATTCTGGTTTTCAATCATTTTCACATGTCTTTGATGTCATTTATACCCTTTTTTCCTTTGGCATTAGAGGCTGATGTCTCTTCTCGTTCCATTTTGGAATTTACTATCTATTGCAGAGAAGTCCATCAAAGAAGAAAGAATTGACAGGATGCGACTGGATGAAGATTTCCTTACTGACTTCTTCATAGAACACATTAATATATCAGTGAGTGTAAGTGGTCATGTGCAATGCACATAGTTGTTGAGTATGTTATTTTTTCCATATGCATTTTCCTTATCTCCCATAATCTAATATATGAAAGAAGGGACATTGACAAGGTTTTAAGAAATAAACCTACATAACATCTACTTGTTTAGTGTTGTCATTTGGTGGCATCTTGGTCTTCCGGCTTTACAAAGAGAGGGTGAATTTATGTTTTTAGGTGTGCTCTGCCTTCAATAACAGTACTGTCGTCATGCATTGACATGTAAACTGAAAATGCAGCCTGAGGTTGTAGAAAAGCTTGTTGGTTTACCTTCATGTACAAGTTGGATTTCACACGAAGATCCAGATCTGATTAAAAAAACCGGATGCAGGTTTGTTATTGTATTTCATACCCAATTTCGGTGGACACCTGAATCAGCTTACATGGAAAAATTTGGATAACGTTTAGTATACTTAAATCTGAATCTGAACTCTGATACCAATAAACAATACCAGATTACTCAATTATGTTGATGTTATATCTGATCCAAATCAAATTAATTGACATCCAATGATTCTACTTCTTTCTATTAGAAGTTTTTTGCATTTATTATGAAAAATAAGACATTTGAATGCCACAAAATCAGCCACGGTTCATTGTCATGGCGAACAAGCGAGTGGACCCCACCATTTGAGAGATAAAAGGGCGAGAAGTTTTTCAATAGATGACTCGCATGCACATTTGAGCCCAGAGAAAGAGAGAATCAATCCATCGTTGATCGAGAGAAAAAGAGGGAAGAGAAGGAGGGCTCTGGTGGACCCAGGGAGTTCGCGGACTTCATTTTCACACTTCTTCTTTTCTCTTCTACTGTTCGCTACTCTCGATTGCAAGTTTCTTATTCTCGAGTTCTCCTCTCTTCTTCTATCGCAAAGGGAACTCTTCGGGCGAGGGATGAAGATATATTGGTTCCATGATTCCTTTCGATGAGCTAGGGGTTGTGGATAAGGTCTAGCAGGTTAAATGAGGTTTAAAGTCCAATATCTGGAGTATACCTTTTGGGCTCAATCTAATGTTATACCTAGCGTCAAGTCGTCAGACCAAAAGAAAAAGGAACGGGTTTAGAAAATCTATAAAACAGACATATGCAGTCTATGTTGGAGTTGGTATATGGATACAAGTGAAACTTTTGGGGATAATACAGATAAGACTATCCATGACGTCATGTTAACAAGATAAGTTGAAGCTTGAATATAGGGTACACGCTTTTGTACAATGTCTAAAAGAATAGTTATCACAAATTATAGAATGTATTCATTTGATGGCCTTTAGTTACTCATCTTGGTTATCCATATGTTAGCTAGGTTTTTCACTAAATAGTTATTTAAGAAACTATTTGTCTAGGTAGTTTAGTCACTGATCTAGGGTTACGACTACCGCTTCAACAGCTGCTTTCACTTTTCCAAACGTGTTTTTTTTCTTTTTAAATTTAGAGGAATTTTAAACTTCTGACTTCCATTCTAATTTCTAAGTATTGACAGGAGATTTTTCTAACAGCTATTATAAAGTATGAATGAACCCTTTTAACATCATCATATATTAGTGGAAGCCTCCTCCATGATGATGACATGGGCATGACTCAAGGCCAGGTCCCAACGCTAGACAGCTGGAGGATTAACCATGAGGAATGAGTATGATCATCTGAACCCGTTCAATTCTCTGATATATATATATAAGAGGATGTCTAGCACTTGTTCACCAATATTCATCTAATTATTTACAGTTTTATGTGCATGGTGATGCCTAGTGTGAATTTCTCACTCCTTGTAAATTATCACATATCATAAAAGTATCATCTGATCGTGATTTTCTATGTACATTATTATTTAAAATGAACTGTCACATCCACAATATCCTAAAATATCATCAAATGGCATCTTTTATGGATACAATTATCTTTCAAAATCTCACATTTTCCCATAAATAATACAACAATAGAGGCAATATTTTCTCTTTGGCGTAATATAATTTTATTGAAAAATACAACCCGAAAAAGAAAGGCATCTTCACCCCTCGGTGCAGTGAAAAAGATCGCAAGGATATATTGAGGCTCGAGTAATAGCTTTGACTAATCCAAAGAAGAGAGAGAGAAAGAGATACCTCATATTGTTTTTTGTACTTTCTCTTCTTCTTCTTTTATACAAATGCTTCTTTTGTGGTTCTTTCATGCCTCTTGTCTTCAAAACTCATTCATTATCAACTCTCTATATTTCATCTTGTTTTTTTTTCATTAGGTTGTGTTTGATTCGACGTTGCATTAAAAGACATGTTGTGAGAGATCTTCAGTTTAAACAAACTGAGGATCTTAATAGCATGAATTTCAAATTCATGCTACATGTTGAAAACCATGAATTTAAAATCGGATTTCTGGAGAGGTGTCCGATCTTAAATCCATGGATTTGAGATATTAGAGTTTTTAGAAACCATGGATCTCAGATCTACAATGAAACAAACACAACCTTACACTTTCAATTATGCACTTATGGTCTCAAGAATGCATTATCTCATGCTTTAGTCTTGTTTTTCTTTTTCATTGGTTTTGGGTTTGCACTTATTGTCTTAAGAATGCAGTTGCATTGCTAGTGCACCTTTCCTTCTGTGCAAGTTCCATTCCGTACACTTATGTCTTCCCCTCTATGTGGGCAGGCTAAATTTATATGATAGTGTGTCCTTGGCAAACCAATGAAGTAAAATTAAAGCAGCCCAAGAGATCCAATCTTGTGTACTAACATATTGCTTCTTTTTTCTTTTGTTATCCATTGATGAAGATGGAGATAGATGTGTGGTCTTTACATACAATTGCCCTTAAAGCAGGGGGTAAAACAGGTATGGGCTACGTGTGGTCTAAACATGACTATATATGTCGTTTCTGAAAGCATCCTCTTTGCCTTTCAACTCATTCACACTCCAAAAGTCGACCGATGCACCATAAAATAAAATTTCAAAAAGCCTCTAACCCAAATTGAATGAAGGTGGGACCTCAAATCCTCGGATCTCATACATTCAATTTGCGTTTGACAGCCTTGGTTCTTAGATCTGATGTTGCATAAAAAGGCATGTTTTGGGAGATTTCATTTTAATCAAACACGAAATCTTAGTAAGATCCATGCTATGTGTTAAAAACCATGGATTTAAGGTGTGACGAAAGGAGGTCCGATCTTAAATTTATAGATTTAAGATCCTAACCACGGACCTCAGATTCAATGTGGAACAAACATAACCTCATTTATAATAGATCGGATCTGAGATCTGAGGTAAACAAGCACTGCCAACTTTTTGAACTCCTAATAATCACAAAGTTCAGACTCCGAACCACGCCTAGCCAAGTGGATGGAACTCTTGTAGCTTTTGTTTCTGAATTGGAAATTAAAGAGAAATGCCTTGTTGTTCATTAGGTAATGCTCATTACCGGCAAAATTTGACAAAAAAAGTTCTCGTCCAATTAAGCATCAATAAATTTCACATTCTTAGGATTTACTATATCACAATAATCATTGTACATATTATATGGCACAGTTGAATTAAGTTAATATATTGTTGTTCCATGTGCTCGTGCGAGTTTCTGATTTATTAGAATGTCAAATAAACAATGTATGATAATTAAACTTCTACATTCACAGAGATGAAAAACAAAGGCGGGAAGACAAGGAGAAAGGAACTGCAAGTAAAAATGTATCATGTTTCTTTTTAATAATAAAAGGGAACATTACTTTTGTTATTATAAAATTATTATATGAAATCTTTAGAGTTGATAAAAAAGGTTAGGTGTATGGAGCTGTTTACCAAGTAGGGCAGTGCATGAGTCACATCCGATAGGAAGGTTTTGTATATTTTTATTATTTAAAACATTATTTAAGTAAGAAAATGACTATCAAAAAGCCAGGAACAAGACTTCCTTTAGTTGCCTAACTTTAGCCAAACTCATACCTATGATTAGTTTCTTCGTAATCCTACCCACTTCTATCAACTCCTTTAGGGTACATTGGATAGCCATTGGACCATAAGATTTACTGTGGAGCACCTTTAATCTGCATCGTATTAAAGCCCTACAACTTGATATTTTCATATGTTCAGTTACAAGTATAGCCCAATTAAGGGTACATGTCTAATTGCACTCCACCAGTCGTTGAGGATTATTCCCTTTGTGGCTATTTAAGAAACCCGCTTTTCGCTACCCGATCTTTCTTGGGAGCTTGGCTCAGGAAAGAACAGAGAGTAAGAGAGAGACATAGTGATATGGCCCGACCCTCGCTCGGCCTATATGGCCAAGAGCTGGTCTTATCTGCCCCACTAGTGCCCATGCAAGGGTGACAGAGGAGGGGGGAAAAAAAGAATTTTTTGCCATAAGCTCATGTTTCTCATGTTTGACCACACGCAAGGGAGGCCAAAGTGCCTCTTGCTCCTTCCCAAGCCTTCCTGTGCGCAAGGGAGGTTAAGGGAAGGGATGAGGACCGAAGTGACTGCCGAAAAGCACAGTGTTTTGCTGGGGAGGTTAACTCCAGCCCGAAGACGCCAAGGAAGGCTGGCCCAAGCCGAATCTCGGCAAGGTTTGACCGAATGCAGTGAGGTTCAAGCAGCTTGTGGTGAGACACCACTCCCTACAATGAGGGGTACACTTAAAAGGGAGAGACAAGGCCTAGGCGACGTGGAAGGAGCACGTCTCACTTTGTTTCAAGCGTGACGCGCCTTCAGGTGATGCGAGACATGCCAAGCAACAGCGGACGCTATGGTGAGACACGCTCGAGACACAACGAGCGGATTACCGAGCAGGACACATCCAACGGCAGGGCGACACGAGGTGGCTGGACGCGGATCCGGATTTGTGCACATGGGACGGCCCCTCCAGTATTGAAAACCCAAACCGGGGTGAGAATTCTCGGGTTGGTTATTGGATCATCTTTGGGCGATTTGGGGAGGGACCCAGATCTGTTTTTTGTGTATGGGTCGATTAAACGGGGTCTATAAAAACCGGTCGATGAATTTTTCTGAACAGACCCGATTCGACAAGCCAGGCTCGACTGTCGAACCGAGTTGGCGGCCAGACAGCGTGGGCCGCCGGCGTCCCTCTTTCTCTCCACAATCCAGGAGCTTGGGCCTTTCAATCAAAATTTTTATCGTGAAGGGTTGTAGTGTACTAGGAGGCAAGTACAGAAGGATTTGAGTTACGATTCCTATGATCGTTGGTGTGGCGCAGGGCGCTACCACACTGTTGAGAATTTTCTTGAAAAGATCAAACATTTCCATGACTTTTCATAGAGGCAATGGGGTGGTTGGATGCGGGTGATAGAAACCTATGGATTCCTATAGAAATCGATTTTCAGAATGATATTTCTGGAAATATCATTCCACTTGTTTTTTATGGGGCCGTTTGATGGCCTTGAAAAATCCTGTAGCAAAAGGAAAAAAATTCAAAAATTTAAAAAAATTTTGATTTCATCAAACACAAAAAGTTTTTTGAGACGGTTAAGAAAAATATTTCCGAAAACATTTATCCACCGCGAGGGGTGGAGAAATGTTTCCGAAATTTTTTTTTTGCCCGTTAAGGCAAGCGAAGGCGTCTCCTCGTGCTGAGCTCGTCCTCAGCTGCTTCACCCCACCGAGAGAGATAAGCTGCTCCTCCTGCTGCTGCCTTCTCTCACTGCTGGTGTCCCTCCATGTCCCTCTCGCCCTCTCACTCTCCTGCTGCGTAAGTAATCCCTTTCTCGCTCTCTCTCGAGGCCATCAAACGGCCCCCTAAGAAGTTTCATGCTTTGGAATGTGTTGAAACTATTGACTATTGATAAGCTACAGATTTGTTTCTTGATTGGGCACTCTTCGTAGATGATTTTCCCCCTTGGGTTTATGTTTCTCATTACTTGAAATGGATTATGTTTCATATTTTGAACGCGCTTCAATGTATATTTCTTTATAATGGTTTTCTTTTCAGAATGACTCTCTCATGTGAAGGAATACGTTGCTGGTGTTTTATGGCTGGTGCGAACGAAATATTTGAGCATCAATTTTATTTGTTTACTTATCCAAAATTTGTTAAACTGCATTACTGATGCATTTTTTTTTGTCCTTTTCTAATTTTTTTATAATTGGGACTAGTTCTCGATTTTATTATGAACCCAACGCAGGTTGGTACTTTAGCAGTAGAGACGGTCTCTATTACACATATGGGGATGGGAATTATGTCCTATTGGAGTCCAGCAAGGTATTTTCCCCCTCCTTGTCTGAGGTAGAGATTGTACTCTTCAGTTTTGACACAAGGACGTGATTAGCTGTTAATGAGCATAAAGGTCGCTTCTTAATTGAGCTGTTGATTACCTGTAATCTACATTTTGAAACCACCAATTTCATTTTCCTCTCATGATTTTTAATCGGTGTTTGGGTGAGAGGGAAGAAATCTCACTATTTCAGTGAGAGTCGACACCCCCAACCTATGTCACCATAGTGCAGGGTACACGTGCCGGTACCGGTGCAGGTGCCGGATCGGCACATCCTAAAAAATTTAGGTGTGGCGGTGCGGCGAGAGTATTTTATTATTATTATTTTTTTTTAATTTATTATATATATAACAAAATAAGCATATTATTACAATTTAGTTGTTGTATATATAACATACTTGAATAATTATATTGCATAGGAAAATATCAAAACAACATATATTATATAAGTAATTTAGTAATATGGCATTAGTTAGGGCTCAAGTGTGAGTCGGAGCCGCACCCATGTCCTGTGCGCAACTCTGGTGCGGCTTAGCCCCCAACCACTAGCAGAACCACAAATTTTGACTGGTGGGGGCACTATGTCAATATCCTTAACGGTTTAAGGGGCACCTACATATATAAACAACCAAATACATGATATTATTAACATAAAAATAAGTAAAGTTTAGGAGGTTGGTGCAGGCAACTCCCCACCCCAATTGCCATGTGACTTCAGTCACCTATATCCAATTTGAATCCAATTAAGGACATCCTTAATGAGACGTTGCACACCTACCAATATGCATTTGGCAGATCTGGATCCAATCTCTTTGTGGAAACACCAAGATCAGATGCGAGCATGCATCTTGCCAGAGGACTGTTTCAGGTCGTTCATATCATAATCCAAGAAAGAAGGTCCAATGAAGCCTTAATTAATCTGATCCATTACCCGGATCACAAATCTCCGGTCGAAAACCCGAACGAGTCTGGACCTCCTTCGTTCGGGGACCGGAGCAATGAGGTTCGAATTTGCCATTCAATAAAGGATCAGGAACATTCAGGTAATTAAGAACGCTTGAAAAATGGCGGCCGGCTTCCCCCCTTCCGCATGCAACGGCTCCATCTGACTCGGTTGCTTTCGAGGGAAGCCGAAAGGGAAGACGCTCACCAGGAGAAAGAAAGAAGGGAGGAGAAGAAGCAGGGAACCGGCAGATTGAGGCAAGAAAGAGGGAGAAAAAAAGGGTGTTCGTGCTGCATAAAAATATGCATTGACCATTGACCACAGGGAGATAACGTGGAGGCTATGTCACCATAGTTGAGGGTGCCTTGTCGGATCCACACATTCCAAAAAATTTAGGTGCAGCGAGCGTATTTTATTATTATTATTATTATTATTATTATTATTATTATTATTATTATTATTATTTATTATATATATAACAGAATAAACATATTATTATAATTTAGTTATTAATGTATATAACATATTTGAATAATATTGCATAGAAAAATATCAAAACAACATATATTATATAAATAATTTAGTAATAAGACATTCTAACTGGGTTCGGGTGTGAGTCGGAGCCCCACCCATGTCCGATTCACACCCGACTCGATGCAGACTCCGATGCGACAGTAAAATAAAAGAGTTTGATGACTTAGCATGGAGGTAAAAAAGATGAAGAATAGGAGAGAGAGAGAGGGAGGGAGGGAGAGAACATTAGCCCTTTTGCTTAAACCCCCCTTTCAAAAACGATAAACATGTATGGGCGATTCGGCACCGTATTTTATCAGCAAGGGGCCAGTACGATGTGTATCGGCTGATCTGCTTCAATATGAATCGTTTTCTACAACCCGGGTTCATAGTAACATCTACCGAGGCCTCTAGGGGCAGAACTTACAATTGCTGAGAAGATGAATGAATGAATGAATGAATGAATGAATGAATGAATGAATGAATGAATGAATGAATGGTGCAACTTTAAAAGCTAAAAAAATATACCTATGTTTCAATAAGATCAAAATGAGTATTTTCAGGGATGTCAGTGGGTTAGATTTGGATTAGATGTAGCTATTAGCATATCCAATTTTTTAGGTACCATTTAGTTTGACTTACCATTGGATTAGGATTTGAATATCGAAGACAAAGAGTCATGTTCAAATTTTTATTTTTACGTCTAATCATATTCAATTATATCATTGGATCAATGAGGAAAGACCGTAACACGGCATCTGCACCCAATTGGAAATCAGATGCTAATTTTCTTTTCAAATCTAACTACCTGAACTCTTGCTGGAGTCAAATATCAGTGTATCAAAAAATTGACATCCCTAGTATCTCTATTCTCTTTTCTTTTTGAGACGAGTTGTGCTGGGCATGTACATAATAGCTTAAATGGAAGCATTTAAAAGGATGAGAAATTGTAAGGGTTTTGGATTTGGATAATTAAGTCCGTATGGGGATCTTGATCAAATTTAATACAGCCTAAAACAAATCAAAACTTCGAAATCATATCCTAATTATTTACATTGTTAAAACCTTGTGTCAGAGTCCAAAGGGGGTACAATTGACTCTCAAATTTCACAAATTTAATATCTTCTGCAGCTGCTTGAAAGGCTCCTTATTGCTAGACAATCCAAATCTTTTACCTCTACAATTCTCACTATAAGGGCTATCTTTTAGTCATTTCATATTGGCTTTTAACGATTTGAATGAAGATCTCATGACTTTGTTAAGAATAGCATACAATAAACTATCCTTTCATACTCTCAAGAAAGGGTTAAAAGCAACAAGAAAGAAGACAATGATTTACGTAGTTCAGAGCAATAATCTCATATGTCAATGGTCACACAGATCTTTACTATTTACTCTCAGATGAACACAGGAAAGAAGATTAAAAATGAAACGGCGGCCCCCCTTACAACATAAGGATTATGGCAAACTCGCATTTGTATAAAATAACATAAATGTCTTTATATAAGAGTGTTCAGTATGAATCAAGTTCCATACACCAACAACTTGACCATGAATTTGGATTCGACGACTAACGGACTAAGTAGGAGACTTTATTTAACCAGATATCACCAGCTTTTAGAACTGTCTTACTCTTCCACGCTCAACTCCTTGCCCTTTGGATATGAGGCATGGAAGGCAGTTTATGCTCGACCCCATGTTTC
This sequence comes from Nymphaea thermarum, assembly GCA_011799765.1. Taxonomy (NCBI): domain Eukaryota; kingdom Viridiplantae; phylum Streptophyta; class Magnoliopsida; order Nymphaeales; family Nymphaeaceae; genus Nymphaea; species Nymphaea thermarum. The sequence goes on from JAANDH010000342.1 coordinate 104,228, forward strand.
ACCTCAGGGTTACAACAGTCGGAGCTTCATGTTCCAATTAACGGAGAGTAATTCTGAACTGCAGATCAGTAGTATTAGGGATTGCTCCACAACTTCTCCTATCGTCCTGGACATGGATGCGACGACAAAGGATTCCGACGGGTCAAGGGTGGTCGGCCGGAACTTTGCGAGCTATTGAGCTTCTACTAACATCAAATCATGCTTCTGTTAAACGTGAGCATGAGAACATCAGATTTCGACGCGCATGATTTGCGTCTCCATGCCTTCACCCCAAGCATTTGTTGAACTGTGAGACATCTTGTTTGTTCGTACTTAGCTTTGATGCCAACTGAGAACCGATCACTTCAGGCGAAAACAACTATTTATTGTGCTAAAACCCGATGCCATATAGGAAAGGAAAAGAAATATAGCTGTATTTTGCTATATTCTCTCTCTCTCTCTCTCTCTCTCTCTCTCTCTCTCTCTCTAGCAATTTTGGCACACAGCTCCTGGCTTGGACCGTCTGATGCAAAATTGGACGGTCCAGAAAGGCATATGGTTGGCAACTAAATGAAGACACATGCATGCACGTCAGATCGCCATGAAATTAAGTAAAGCGACTTTTTGCTAGAGTGTAGGGAACTTCTTGCTCTTTATAATGCAGTCTCTTAAGTTTTGTATGAGAATTGTGAAGTTGCTATGTTGAAGATAATATCATTGCAGGAAATTAACGATTTCAGGGAGAGAGAGACTATGTTGCTTGGTATGGATTGAATCATATACTAGCATTGTGCTAATACTTGCTTATTTGAAAGCAAATCATGAAGAGTTTGGTGTTCAATGTGTGTTTACATTTGGTGCTTTTGCCTCAAGAAGGAACCCAACCACATAGCTATCTGGCTTTTTTGTGAAACAATGCAAGTAGTGGAGAAAGGGATAGAGCACTTGACTGAGGCACCTAACTGGACGGCAAAAATAGAGGGGCAGAGGGTCGGTCTGGGAAACTGAGAATTGTTGGTTTTTCCAACTTGAGTTGATGATGACCTGACATTAAAATATGTCTTCATTTGAGTTGTAAAGATCTTTCCCTTTTCAGTTAAGTGGGACNGTCCCACTTAACTGAAAAGGGAAAGATCTTTACAACTCAAATGAAGACATATTTTAATGTCAGGTCATCATCAACTCAAGTTGGAAAAACCAACAATTCTCAGTTTCCCAGACCGACCCTCTGCCCCTCTATTTTTGCCGTCCAGTTAGGTGCCTCAGTCAAGTGCTCTATCCCTTTCTCCACTACTTGCATTGTTTCATAAAAAAGCCAGATAGCTATGTGGTTGGGTTCCTTCTTGAGGCAAAAGCACCAAATGTAAACACACATTGAACACCAAACTCTTCATGATTTGCTTTCAAATAAGCAAGTATTAGCACAATGCTAGTATATGATTCAATCCATACCAAGCAACATAGTCTCTCTCTCCCTGAAATCGTTAATTTCCTGCAATGATATTACCTTCAACATAGCAACTCCACAATTCTCATATAAAACTTAAGAGACTGCATTATAAAGAGCAAGAAGTTCCCTACACTCTAGCAAAAAGTCGCCTGTGTGCCAAAATTGTTAGAGAGAGAGAGAGAATATGGCTAAGTTAGGAAATTGGTAAGTTTGATGGGGAATTTGTAACGAATGGATTACACGCAAGTCCTGCACCTTCATATCGCGCAGAACCAACAAAAGTGACCCCTAAACTACACTAACGTGACCTCTCTTTCTCTCCCTCTAACTTCTATAAGTTAGAATATCCAGGTTCTAAGGAAGATACAGAGAGAGATGAAGAATTGAGGAGTCGATTGAGGTCGTCAAGGATGGATGAGGCCAACGTCAACGACGCAAAGACACGTCCCCGAGGCCACTGGAGGCCAGGAGAAGACGAAAAGCTCAGACAGCTCGTGGAGCAATATGGCCCTCAGAATTGGAATTCCATCGCAGAGAAACTCCAAGGTCTCTCAGGTACATGCTGTTGAACTTCTCTCTCTCTCTTGCAAAAGTTCTTGCAGAAGTTGGTATTCTTCATCTTCTTTTCTTCTTCCTTTATGAACTTCAATAACAAGTGTTGAAATCAGCAACATGATCAAGCACAGGATACCAATATTGAATTTTTCTCTTTTCTGGGGTTTGTTGTCGTTTGTAGGAAAAAGCTGTAGGTACAGGTGGTTTAATCATTTAAACCCTGGGCTTAACAGCAGGCCCTTTTCAGAGGATGAGGAAGACAATGGCCGCCTCTTTGGGAAGAGAAGGTATCACAACTTCATCAGCAGCAGCACTGGGAACATCACCATGAGCAACTTCCTAACCAAGCCTTCCACAGACGAAGACAAGGAGATCAAAGACGGGTTTCTTGTGTTGCCGCAGCAGATGGCTGCAGCCTCTCGGGCATTTCCGGCATCGGAGATCACCGGAACATCAATGGGTCCAAATTTTCTTGGGCTTTCTAGTTTGAGTACCGAGGATTGCAGCAATGGAGTGACAACCATGAATGAACTGAGTAGCCATGGGGAGAGTTCGGCTGGTCCGCAGAAGTTCGGTTAACAACAGCCACAGTGAGGAACCAGAGGAGTCCTGCAATGTTGGATTCTGGTAGGTCCGGACCGCCGTGCCCTTCTGGCCGCTCGGAGGTAGGGACTTATCGGGGTAGGCACCTATCAGATTCATAGACTTTGTTGGTGTTGGGACTTCTTAACTTTTTTATTTTTTAGAGTTGTAGTTCTTCTCTTTTTTAAGCAATGCCACGTCTTTCTCTCTCGAGTTGTTTTATCTTTTTTTAATCCTTTCCCAGCTTTTCTGTTCATAATTCAATGGGCAGCCTCTTTGCGCTAATGGTAATAATTGTTCCTGCATATTTCACTTTTTTTTATTTCACTTTTTTTTGCATATTTGCATGCATGCTCGAGCAGACATCCTTTTCTTGCTTTAAATATACTTGGTTTAAAAATTGAGGTAATTTATTAAATACTATAACATGCATTTTATAAATCTAATTACTAGCAGTTTACTAGTGTTCTCATGTCCAAAACAACCTCTTAAAAAGTAACTAATGTGCAAATTAAATATATATTTATAAAATATGGACATATCAATAAATAATTTAAGTAAAATTTGTGTGGGCAGCTGTCCACACAAACCCACATCCTTTCTTTAGTTACTGTAGAAACAAGTGTCAGAAGCCGATTTACAAACGATCGGGGTTTTTTGTTGAAATTTTCAAAATATTGTGAGATTTTCTCATTTTTCATTTCACTTGCTTTTCTCGTAAATATTATAAAATTTTTGAATATTTGTTTTTTTATTTCATTTTTAATAAAAGGTAACGTACACGGTTTGTATCGGAAATTTCGGGTTGAGATCCATCTTTAATACGAAATCGACCCATCATTTCAGTTTGGCTGATAAGCCTGCGACGGGATTTGGATTTTATTTCGGACCGAGATTGAGTCGGGTGGGCCGGTCCCTCTATAAGGAGTCTTAAGTTTGTCGTCCAAATTACTAAATTACCCTTTTTACTCTCATGATGGGCACCTCGGTGGGATCTGCCTCTCTAACCCGCCTTGCTCTCATCTCTTCGTCGATCGGCTAGAAGCTCGTCCGTCCACCGCTTGATCGCGCGTCGCCGGCCACTGAAACGACTGGAATCATTTGGCGGTGCTTCCCTCTCTCTCTCTCTATCTGTCTGTCTCTCTTCGTCTCTCTCTCGATTTCACGCTATCTTGAATTTAGCAATGTGATTAACAGTTTATGGAATAGAGCTCTGGAGTGGGGGGAATTCTGTGCCTTTCTCCTGTCTGAGTTGTTGGGTTTGTGTTTCTTTTCTGTCGGTATCGATCGATCCATCTTGTCCGGATTTCGATGTCCGCTTTGGTATGTCGATGAAGGTCTTACTTGATGGTGGGGAATGTGACTGCTAGTCTACGCTACGTTTGTATGTATTAGTCAAAACCCAAATTCTTGTATTTTTGAATAACAATCCGAGCAGAGAACATCAAGGCAAGGTTCTTCCACTGCCAATTCTTGTAGTAGTAGCAATGTCTCAAGATTGCAGCACAATTAAGTTGTTTCCGCACAGAGATTATGCAGAAGATTCATTTGAGATAGATAAAGAGTGATCGCGCAACACAATAGCTGCAAGAAGTCGAAGCGGAAATCAAATGGCTAGATGTTTTCAAGGTAGCAGTCCCACACGCATGGCGATGAAAGCATCAAAAGCTAACAGATTAGGTAGTTTGGGGAGGTTGAGATGATCATTTGGTGGATAAATCTCTAGAACTTTAGTGATTAACATACAGATTTTACTGTTGGGATGAGAACTTGTTCTAAGTGTTTAGCATGCAGATTATAATGGCTTTACTGCTGCTGTATGTTCAAACTTCAAACTATAGCAATTGGTATTGAATTGTCTGTAAATCCGTATAGTATTCCCCACTTTTCTCTGCTTTTTATTTCTTACCTTGTGATTTTTTTTTTCTCTAGGGGTTCTTATATTATGTGTATCATAAAGATGCAAAATTAGTGTTGGTTCGTGGAGTTGTCAACGAATCTGAGAAGATGATGATGCAAGATCTAGGTGTGGAAGCTAAGGAAGCTGCTGTTAGAGAGGTGGCCAAGCTTCTGCAGCTTCCTGAGCATTTGTCATCTATTGGTTCCATCAAGGCAGATTATGTTCTTCGTCAACAGGTAAGAAAATTTTTTCTCTTTTTACGTACATTTTGTAATGTCATATCAGAAATTAGGTATGCTTTTCAGTGTCTTAGACTGTTGTAAAGAGTAAAAATTTTATAAAGTCTAGTATTTATGACCATTTAACTGATTCTATTGTTTTTCTTTTATTTTACATTTGCTGCTTAGTTGCCTAGTCTGATAATGTATGCGTGATTTTTTTAGGCAAATGATGCACAACTTAGCACTATGGTTGCAGAGCAGGTAATTCCTTATCATGATGACAGATGTGGTTTCTCCTCTTTCTTGGAAAGTTCTTCGACCAGATGAAACAGTAGCCTTCGAGTCCAGAGGAAACAGTAGCCTTCAAGTCCAGATGAAACAGTAGCCTTTGAATTGCGTTGACACACTACATGATCTTGTCTCTGGCAATGGCATGATTGTATTATCCATGAACATGGATATGGTGATGGAACACTTTCGTCCCATTTGCCAAAGAAGGCCAGCGTCAAGTTCAAGTGATCAGTATATAAATTCTTACTTAGGATGAATACATGTCAAGTTAGATTTAGAAGTTATGATATTGTAGTTGTCATTTCATGTGGTTGTAATCTAGCATGTTCTTTTATAATGCAAAGTACATGCACCGATGACATAACGCCATGTAATATTAGAAAAGTTCTAAGCTGTGCTAGGACATAGACGGTAGATGTAATTTTTTACAGGTCCCTATTAGAAATGTGGCTCTCACACACTCTCTTGACGCACCAAGAGAATAGAAATCAGAAGAAGAATAAGAGAAAGAACACACAAAGATTTGTGTGGTTCGAAGACAACATTCTCCTACGTCCACGGCCGCCACACAGAGTAGTTTTCACTATCACAGTCGAATACAGAGTACAATCAAAACAATGCCCTCATAAGCATGAGATTAGGGCAAAACCTGCAAAGTGAAAAATGACATAAGTGTCCTTACAGAGGGAAGGCTATCAAGTATAGATCAGGCTCCACACTCCAAAAGTGCCTTGTATTTGTCTCTCCAAAAATGACAAGATCTTTACTGGCTGATGTCATTTTCACAGAATATCTGCTTTTCTCCAGATTGAACAGGCACAAGCTGGGTTAGAAGCATTGGGCTTATCACAGAAGTCAATTGATCAGCTTCGTGAGAATTTCCTGTCCATTGATAAGTATGTAGTATGATTACCTAACCTGTCCATTGTTATGCCAAATAATTCCTTTTCTTTTCTATCTATAGTATATAATTAGGATATGTTTCCTTGTGCTAGCATTCACATGAAATTATCCTCAACATGAAGTAAGGGTTTTATGTTCAAGATTATTTGGGTCACTGGTGATCTTCAATGTTTGTTGGGCATAGGTTGTGTCAAGAATGCCAGAATCTAATTGAGAACCATGATCAAATAAAGCTTCTCAGCAATGCCCGGAACAATTTGAACACCACACTCAAGGTAATGGAAGAGTTTAGTTCTCTAACTTTTTTATGTCAGAGGATGCACGTTATGCTACCTGGGATGTAGTTACAGATTTTTTGATATTCATATACATTAGGAGGCTGAGTAACATAGGTTATTTGCAAATATTTTGTTTGATTGCACTTACCTGGAAAGTAAAGAAGATCTTTCTTATAGTTATGTTTAATAAAGGTTTCTTCCATAGGATGTTGAGGGAATGATGTCCATTTCTGTTGAAGCCGCTGAAGCAAGAGACTCCTTGAGTGATGATAAGCAACTTGTTCACACATACGAGGTTTCCTATTTTCTTTTTCTATGCACTCAACTTCAGTAAAGACTATATAGTCATTCTGTACAATTTTTACTAACAGATTGTTTGACTTACTATTCTTTGCTTCAATTGCAAACAGAGATTAACAGCTCTTGATGGCAAGAGGAGGTTCGCATTAGCTGCTGCATCTTCTCACAAGGAAGAGATTGGCAGGCTAAGGTCTACTTCTGTGGTACTTCTTTTGTTGTAATGTTCTTCTGCTGAATCGAAATATCATGTTTTTATCATGATGTTTTCTAGAAAACATTTTTAAAACATTTTAAACTTTTTGTGTTTCTTTTAATATTTTAAGAACAATTTAGCAAAAAGTAGTATAAACTATAATGGCTATTGTTTTCTAGTGGCTACGATTCATTAGTGTCAACTGTCAACCTAGTGCTGCAGCGTTAATTCATGTGATCTTCTTTTCATTCTATGTGATGTCTTCCAGAGAATATTTTGAAGATGTTGATCGCACATGGGAAACGTTTGAGAAGACTTTGTGGGAACATATTTCAAATTACTACAAGCTTGCCAAGGAAAGGTACTTTTACAGTTTGATGAAACCGTGTAATAGTTTTTTCTGTGTTTGTGTTATCTTCACTTGCATGTTCTTTGAATTTTTTGGGCCTTCTTCTGATATTTAGTGGTGTGCCTTTTTATCCTGAAAAGGAAAAACGGTTTTTCTGAGTCACTTAATTGCAGTGGTGATTGTTTTGAAATTGCATCTTATTGTTTGACAACTCTCTCTCTCCCTCTCTTTTTCTGTGTTCAGCCTCTATGTTCTAGAATATGGATTTTGAGAAAGCTGCATTTTCTCATGAGTTCTGGTAGACATTTCATCTGGAGTTCTAATATTGGTTTGTTTTTACTCTCTTTCTGTAGTCTCCTTAGGTGATTGTTTTCTAATTTGATCAATGTCTTTCTACAATACTTTTACCATTATTACTTTCATTTATGATATTTTTCCTTTTTCCCTTTACCGGCTAGTCTTTCTAAACTCACTAGTTACCTTTATATGTAGAGAGAGACTCTTTTGCCTTCCATACGAACTCTTTGTTACAAATTTCTTTTTTGGGTCAAGTGGTGTCGGTGGCAAGCCTAGTGCATCAATTGTTTAAGTTAGCAGCGCATCTAGTGCTGCTGCTCCAATTGTCTGATGTAAACAGTTTTAGCATTCTGTATTGACAAAAGACTTTATTATTTCCCCTTGTCTTCAAATAATTGTGGTGCTTATGATTCTGCTGGAAATGCTCATCATCTTGGATGATGATGTCCAAATGATATTTTGTTTTCTTGATTGGTCATGTTATCCTGGTATGTACCACAATTATCTTCCTCCTAAATAAATTTCTTATCACTAAAGGAAAAGATAAACAATGTAGTATACTTTCATTTTTTAGAATTGGCAGTCTCTATCTTGAGAAGCTGTAATAATGTTTGTTATTGCAGGTGGCATGACATATTAGTGGGTAGATCCTTCTGAAATTGTGTATAGCCTATTTAGTTTGTTTGCTCTAGCATCCATATTGTGTCTTTGATCAAGTGTATTATCCATCCTTTCCTTTAATCTAAAGATTAACAGGAAAAGGCAACAAGTTTGGAAAAAAAAAGCTGATGCAAATTGGTTCCTGTTATTAACTGAACTGCAGACCAAGTTGTGCATGTATGAAGATGCGTTTTTGACATTTTGTGTGTTAAGTCTTAACTGCATAAGTTGAGCTCATCCATATCATATTATGTCCACTGCATGTTGATATACATAACTTACCTAATTCAACTAACTCTTGCAAATTAATATATCTGCTTTCTATGAATTTTTGGTTTTTCTGTTTCTTTGACAAAAAAGTGGACGTTCTTCACTAACTTTTTGTCTCTCTCTCTCTCTCTCTCTAATGCAGTCCGCAGACTTTGGTCCGTTGTGTGAGGTAAGACACTATTTGCCTGGTCTTCAAAGGAGTAATGGTTAGACAGGTCACTTGATGTCAATGTGGCTACTGTTCTGTCTTCTTTTAGTAGTTGGACAATGTCGTGCTTGGAGTTTTATTATCACTATGTTTTTGTGTACCCACACAGATTTGGAGTTTATTGTAACTGTGTTTTTGTGTACACACAGAAATGTCCAAACAAAATTGCATAGCTGTGTGGATAGTTTCTCTGTTAAATTTAAGACCTCTTAGAGGTAGTTATATTGCCAACCTTTCAGTATGGGATCACATAAATGTGGAACCTTTTGGTTAGAAAGAGCCAAACGGGTAGCCTGTCACACACTTTTGGCAGTGAGCTATTTTAAGGTTTTTTTCCTTTTTTTCATGACAGAAACTATTCTGTTTGGTTGATTAATTTGATATATTGGAAAAAAATATTTTGATAACAGAAACTATGACTAGCATTAGTAAATTACCATTTCTTCTGCCACAGTCAATCCAGCGTCATCATTTCCACCATCTGTTGTGTGATTAGTTCAGCATCTCAATTTGATCAAGCTCATTTGGGCTTGATTCATATCTTATTACTTGGTTTTGCTTGAACTTTTCCTTGAGATACCTATAACGAGGCCTGATTGACATGGATATGATGCTTAGACACTTGGCATACCCTTAATCTAGTACCATCAAGATCTTTTATATCTGGTTTTGCTGGGTTCACTTTGGCTCGTTAGCAGGTTATCCCAGAGACACTGTTGTATAGTTTAAATTTGTAACCAACCTGAAACCACTGAAGGCTCTATTCTTGCAACCAAGTTTCATGCATTATATTTCAATTCTTTTTGCATAATTTTCTACAAGAATACTGGATGATTTTATTGTTGGGGAAAATCTTTTCATGTTCAGGATTTTCTGTTGCTTTCCATTCTCAAATCATGGTTGTGGACCTATGGTGGCATCATATTTGTGACTGAAAGAGCTCAGAAAGGAAATATATGTGTGGATATGTCTATATTGCCGCCCATTTATTTGTTGAATTTATAGAAGCTTATTTCATTGCAAACACCTTTGCTTTATTTTAGGGTTATTGAAATGCAAGAAATCCTTGATCAACAATTGGCCGAAGAAGCTGCTGAGGCTGAGGGTGGCGGAGCAATGGCATCAATTACAAATGCCCGCAGATCTACAAAGTAATTTTTTTTTCCATCCTGTTTCTTCTTCCTCATAGCCTTGGCTAAGAGAAAACCCTGTCATAAAGTGTATACTTGTTTTCCTGTGAAAAGTCTTGGGAAATGCCAGGACTTTCAGAATTTGAGAGTGTTAAGTTACAAGCAATATAAAAAATATAAAATTGTTAGCATCACATGATATTGAAACAACCCTTACGAAGTTGTGTTCCCTGAACAGAGGTGATGTCCGAAGTATCACCCCTTTTCTGTGATTTTTTCAGCTTTTGAAAATCACAGGACATAATCAATTAACCCTTGAATTATCAGAAGACCACTAATCAGAATTTCCAAGATGCATGTTGTGTCTTCAAGTCCTTTTATTAAACAGAAAAAGCTAAATCCCTCGTTAATATAAGGCTTATGTTTGAAGGATTTGCAGTACATAATTTGGAATTTTTAAGTCACTCTCTTTCCTCTATACGTTTCTACTTGTTGATGTCAGTTTGTGTCTGTAAACCATGCATTGGAATTGATTTCCATATCCTACTTGGATGTCCACTGTGCCCAAGTGTCTACAATGAATGAACTTGAAGATAATGCTTCAACTCCTGAAAAACTACATTGTGAGGTGAAACATATATAATACCACTGGTACTGATAAACAAATTGAACATGATGAATAGGTCCTGTTCAGACTGTTTGTAGATAATTTCTGTCGGCCTTGTGGCTTGTATTGGTCAAGCTTGGCTAATGCAGACGAGCTAGCTTGTATGTAAAGGTTTACATTCTTTTTGTTTTAAGGTCTTTTCAAATGCTTATAGTTGTATTCTGTAGGTATAATAAATTATGGTGGACTGCTGAATATACAAATGTAGTATATAATGCATCTAGACAAATGAGCTTTGTGGATGCAGATCTGAGAGAAACACCCTGTCTTTTAATTAGGCTTATTTTCACAGTGAACTGATACTAAAAATTCTTCTTAGGCAAGTGCAGCAGACTCATGAACTGTTTGGCTTTGTTCACCAGCCCTAAATTAACAAACAAAAAACATATGAAAGTGGGAAGAATCTTAAAATTCCATAATGCTACTTTCAAATGGTACAGGCTATGTCACACGGGTGCGGATACGGCAATTTTCAAATTTTTTGGATACGCGGACACGGCTACATTAAATATTATAAAAAATGATAAGATTAAAAAAAACATTAAATTAATAGTTCACTCTTACAATCTTGTTAGAAAATGTGTTTTATCACAAAAGTACTGAATATCTGAAAGGATTGTTCATGGAAATAATTGGATGCATCATAAAAAATTGATAAAATGAAAAAAAACATTAAATTAATGACTTTTATTTTTTGCCGTGTCCGCACCCGTATCCCCGTGTCCACGTGTCGACACGGATACATGGGCTATTTTGCCGTGTCCATGTTAGTGTTATCAATATTGGCCTGTATTTAGCTGAATCTGTTGATATATATTATGTTGTTTCCTTGCCAATTGGGATCTCAATGGTTCTCTTTTCTTTTAAAAGCTATTTTGCAATCAAATTTGTCTACTACAAGTCTACAACTCAACAATCTATATCATTTATATTCACTTACTCTATGGCCATGGAGAATATTGGCACAGGAATCTATTGTCAGTGATCATGTTGAAAAATACTTCATCTTACTTTTTAGTCAAATTTGATGAGTTTGGTGGATAAAAAAGTGGTACACTTTGAGCCTCCTTCTCCATACGCTAGATATTTTGTTGAACTTTTAAGCATGTTGAGTATAGAATATGGTGTCATAACTACCACTGTAGCAAGAAAGAGTTCCTTTTGTTTTGTCTTATTGGACTGGATATGCTTATGAGGAATGTAAGTGGTTTCAACATTCAACCTTTTAGCTAATTGGATTTAGTTATTATCAATGGCATATGATTATTCGCCTTGATTATGATTTGTTCTTCCCTTGATACTCTAGAAAGCCTACAGTTCCTGCAAATGCACAGGAGAAGACGAAGGCACTAGGAAAGTGCTACAAAGATAAATGCTATGAGCAACTAAGAAAAACTGTTGAAGCAAGGTTTGACAAGCTAGTGACAGAAGTATGTACCTTCCCTTTCAGAGATAAGTAATTACTTTTCTTTTCTTTTCAATGAGTTTTAACTGTTGACTCTTGTGCAGCTTGTTTTTGAGGATTTGAAAGCTGCTTTGGAGGAGGCTCGAGTTGTATGTGTCAAGTTCATGTGTTTCCTCTGTAGAACTTGGTTATTTCTTTTGTTCTGTTCTTTCCTTGTACTTTGGATTATAATCCTTGCTTGCTTCTTTATTAGCATGAATTCTTTGTCATGCAAACCCGAACAAACTCAGCATTTTTAGATAGGAATCTCTGCACATCACATTTACCCAAGGAAACTGAGCATTTTTAATTTTTTTTTTTTTTAAATAGGAATCTCTGCATATTACATTGACCCGAACAAACTCTACATTCTTCAAATAGGAATCTATGCATGTTACAATGTGTTCATTACATTTTTCATTTTGGTCCAACCAATACAAGTTTAAATGCACATCTTATAGTGTTGGTCGAGTAGAAAACTATTAAAGTAAGGTTATGTTATAGCTTTTGGCACCTGACATTCACTCCATAGACATTATTTCATTGTTATGTGTTACCTATAAGTTTGTGCTTATGAATTTCTTTTCAGGTTATTCTGGCTATGGACTTCATTATTGCACTTTGTTTAATGCAAAGTATATGGGGCAGGGTTTCTGTATCTTGTTAGATGCCATTTAAGCCATAGGGCAGCTTTGCAACATATGCCTGTTTGTTGGGGAAACGAGACATTGAGGTTGCTAGTTTAAAATAATGGTACAATAAAATGATAGTTTGGCCTAGACTTTGGTTCGAAATATTTATATTACTATATGGAAATGGTTGTGTTTCCATGAATTTGTAGACAATGATCGTCATATATGTTGGGCTTCTAACTTTTGCTCCAGCTGATAACCCTCTATTGCCCAGTAAGAGTAAGCTATAAATGTGAGTTGTGATTGACCAATTGGGTGCTTCACTGCTTTGTTTAGCTCTACTGCGAGTCATTTCAATTGGTATTTGAGCTATGTTAAACTCTTAAATATGAGACATGGTGCCCAACATTGAGGATGTGTAATCCTTAAGGTAGTAGTTTGTGACATCCCATGCATGGGATGACTTGGAGATAGTCCCATATCGATGATTGTTAGGTAAGTTCCAGCATATGCGTGAGCCTAATTGGACAGTTTATGTTACTTCATAGCCCTTTTATGCGCCAAATAGAAGCAGACTATGAGACCGGTAGGATCTGCCATACTGGGTGCTCAGGTCAGTCCTGAGATAGGTTGTTTATGTTGTGCCTGCTGTTCTTTCATGCATGAATTTTACAAAAAAAATAAAAAACTTCATTGGCAAAATAAATGCTGTCAATTTTGTAAACATGCAGCATGATTTGATGGAAAAGCTTATTTTTTTGGCATTTAAGAAGAGTGACTTAAGATTTTTAAGTCAACACTCAAGGCACAGGTTAGTAATCAAGACACAACCATGTGAACGTAAACTTATTTCGATATGGAGGATGTAGTTACTCACCCAACTCGTGGCTTCTAAGTTCTAGGATAAATGTTTAGATTCATTTTAAATTTTTTAATAGAAAAAATACGATTAGCTATTCTACATTTTGGCAATTTACAGAAACTGCTCAATTTTTGAAATGTTACATTTTGGTGCTGATTTTTTTTCAACATAATTCTCAACTATCTGCTTTAGTCATGAGAGCCAAATAATGTTACCAAAAGAACCGACATAACCTGTTGGGAGGAGCATTGATGAGTGAACGGTCTGAGCTTTGCCAAATACCTATTAACATTTGTACTATTTGAATTCCTACAAAAGAATCTTGATTGGGATGTTGATTGTGTTGCCATCAGCAAAGGCAAGCACTTTATGTTTATGATGCTGATAGTGAAACCCTGTCCCACAATGTGCAAACTGGATCAACAATGCCACGTGATTGGCCACCAGCAACTTTTCAAATGAAATACAGGAATTCCCCTGTGGAATCATCTTCACACTCAGGTTCCATGAGGGCATGATCGTATCTCCTAAAAGTCTAGGTCCTTGGTGAAGGGCAACTGAAACTGGCCGCCCATTGTTATCTCTCCCGAGTGGTCCAGTTCATTGTCTTTGTAAGAGAGTGGTACCAATCATAGTTACAAATAATGTCTTGGAGTTTTAAACGGTGAGGTTTTTCTCGGGTATAATACGGCGAGCTTGAAAAAAAGGGGAAAATATGGTAAATTTTAAAAAATTTTAAAAATTTAAAAAATAGGGGAGTGAAACTAATAACACAAACATCAAAAGATAAGTAGATTTGCAACAAATAAAAAATAGAAAATGAAAAAAAAAATGGTTTGACATTCAATTCGTTTTCTAGTTCATTTCATTTATTGTATGTTCTCTTTATAGAAATGCCAAACAATTTTTTCTAGTTATATGTTATATAGTAATCTATATAATACGTTTGGCATTCTATATAGAATGCTGTAACTATGTTTTCTCAAACAATTCAGAGAAAAAATATGCTATTTCTCGTGTAGTTTTTCTTGTTTTAGTTCTTTTGTTGTATGTTTTCTTTCTGTCTTTTGTACATTCAACCCGTGCTTGACCAGACTTCTATTAGCTGTTAGGCTAGTTCCAGTGGATCTAGAAAAAAGCCATAGGAGCTAGCACAATTGCTAGCTCCTCTTCTTCCTCTTGTATTTTATGTTCTATAGATAAGGGACCATGTCTGGTTCTTTTGTAGGCTTGTTTTGAAGGCTCTGGAGTGTTTATTCAATTTTTCTTCTTCAGATAGTGTTTTATTTTTCTTGACATTATTGTCAAGTTTACCTTTCCTTGTGATCATTGGCATATTATCAATGATTCGATTGTGATAGCCTTCATTTTCACTAACGTCTACTAACTCATTGGTTGAGAGTGCTTTATTTCAAGTACTTGTTTAAATATGAAATGTAATAGTTCAGTTTTTTTATTTTGGTTTAAGTACTCAAAGGACATGAATTTTGATGTTTTGAGTTGCTTGCATGTATTTTTTGCCTTTAGCTAGAAGTGTGTCACATTTGTCATCAGTAATTGATTTGCTAAGTTCTGTTGTATTTCTGATGTTGTAAAATAGATGGTCAAGGAGCTTGGCGACATTTATGATTTTGTTGCTCCCTGTTTTCCTCCAAGGTATGCACTTAAGAAGGTGTGAAGTGTTGATAACTTGTGATTGTCTTGTGCTTTTTGAGGCCATCAAATAAGTTTTGATAAGAGTTTCTGCATTGGCAACTGTTTCTTTGCACTTTTTCAAAAGCCAATAGTTAAAATGTTCCTATTTCTTTCTTGTTCTATTAAAGGAGATCATGACCACATATGACCAAGAATAATAAACTTTGCCACAAGTATGTACTATGTACCCCAAAAAACTAGAAGGTCCCAATTTGTCTACTAATTGTGATTGTTAAGGCTATCTAGGTAAATTTAAAGACCACACACATCAAGAAAATTTAGTTAGATACCTTTTACAGCAGTAACGGCATTTGTTTTTCCAATTCTAGAAACTTATCACAAAATTTTAGCAGAACTTTGGAAGTATTTGATGTCCTTTAAGCTTATGTCGCATGGTGTGGGTACAGACGCCGACACGGTTGTCCATACGGTTAGCGGTGCGAGACATCAAGAAACTTAGGTGCAGGGACACACACCACACACACACATAATAACAATATTTTAAGCATAGCCACAGATATTGCAATATTTTCGAAAATATCATGATATTAATGAGAGAAATGCCAAAATGAAAAAAATCTGAAAAGAACCCGTCCCTTTGAAAAGTGTGAAAAGTATATTCACCGCTTTTTTTCCCATCTTTTTCTCTTTTTACATTTTTCTCTTTTTTAAGGTTAGTGACATCATAGATTCACCTTTAAACTTAAACTGAATTATTTATTTTCATTCATATCATCATTAAGACATTAATTTTATCTTTTTATCTTGTTTTTGAAATGTATTATTATTATTTCTCATTTGGTTTATATTTTTTATTTTTCGAAAATTTGCTGAGTTTTTCTCAAAAAAATTTCAAGAAAAACAACTTTGCCAAAAAAAATACCCAAGAAGAACCTTGCTGTTAGAAACCCAATATGATTTTTTTGGCTATGATTTTAAGCAAATAAACACATAAATTTATTGTTTTATATTCACAAAAATATCTATTAATATTACTGAACAAAAAATACTAAAATATGTCAAACATACTTAAAATACCCAAATTCACCCACAACAGTACAAAAATTAAAACTGTCATGTCCATGCCATGTCCCATACCAGCACCCCTATCGGGTCATGACAGCATGGGTACTTCTGCCTTTTACAAGTGTTCATGTTACTTAGCCTTGAAATGACTTTTCTTATAAAGTTACAAAATGCTCATGATGGAACAAAATCAAAGCATGCAACTTGATGTATCTTAAAATTATGAAGGGGCATAAAGTTGCCTTGAGGCATTGTTAACCTCTATCAAACTACCGTAGTCAATAATAGCTCATGTGCATGTACATACATTTGTACCTTTATATCTAGACCCACTTGCATAGCTTCTTTTTCTATCTCAATATTGCTATTTAATGATGATGAGCGTATTAGTTCATTTTCCATCAAGGCCATGGTTCAAGTTGGTGGAGAGTAATAGTTTCTTCTTTGAGTTGCCTTGCTAATAGGGATTGTATCATCTGGAGCCATGTTATTCCCTGCTAACTTTGCTGTTTTCTTAAGACAGTGTTGGCATAGGTTGTGTTTATTTTTATTATGTACTCCATGGCCCATTAGGTTTCTGGAAATGCATGGATTGCAGCAATACTGAATGAACATAACATGTTTTTAGTTATTAAAACAATGACTACTTAAAGTATGCTGTGCTGGTGTAAAGCATTTCAGCCTGAAGGCTTATATTGTCAATGCAAGCACCTATACCTCTATACAGTATTTTAAAATTTTTGTTATGAATATGCATGGTTGGGAATTGATTCTCTAATATGAAATAAATGAAATGCTCCTGATAGGATCAATGTCATATATAACTTCTACTAGTTTAACATGTACCATGTTATTTTTCCTCTGACTTGACAACTGAAGCAGGTATGAAGTCTTCCAGCTGATGGTTAACCTCTACACGGAAAGGTTCACTCACATGCTTAGATTGCTGAGTGATAGGGCAACTGAATTATCGAACTTGGAAATTCTAAAGGTATGACGGGTACTACAGGTTTTAGTGCAAGTATGCTTGAGAAATTGTTGTTCTAAACCACAGTTTTTCAACAAATCGGATATCTACCATATTTATTACTGCAAAGATAGTAATTTCATTATTCATGTTAGGTAACTGGTTGGGTGGTTGAATATCAAGAAAATCTGATTGAGCTTGGTGTTGATGAATCTTTGGCTCAAGTTTGTTCTGAAAGTGGTGCAATGGATCCTCTTATGAACTCATATGTTGAAAGGATGCAAGCAACAACAACGGTATTTCGTTATAACACTCTTATATTTTCAGGATTTCTATGATGCTTACTATTTGCTCTTCTTCTATTCAAGTAGTGTTGCATTAATCACTTTGCTCTTTTTGTTCCTCAGAAATGGTACAAGAATATTCTGGATGCAGACAAGGTGCAGCCACCAAAAAAAACAGAAGATGGAAGGCTTTATACACCAGCAGCTGTTGACTTGTTTCGCATTCTTGGAGAACAAGTGCAGATTGTGCGGGATAATAGCACTGATGTGATGCTATACAAAATTGCTCTTGCTATCATTCAGGTAGTACAGGCTTCTCTCATCAGGTCTTATGTGATGTTTGCGGTGGTTTTTCCTCTTACATGTATCTTTAAAGAATCTCTAGGCATACTCTTAACTCTGATAGGTTAAGCTGGACAAAATCTGTGTGTATTTGTGCATAAGGATTACCTTTACATAGCGAAAACTGTGCCTTTCTTTTCTAGGTTATGATTGATTTTCAAGCAGCTGAAAGACAAAGACTAGAGGAGCCTGTTGCCGAAGTTGGATTGGAGCCTCTTTGTGCTATGGTTGGTGACTATCCTGTTAGACTTTTTGGTGCTTCATGTCAAATGTTGTTTCCATATTTCATCCTGTTTGCTATTTTATCAGGTGAACAACAATTTGCGCTGCTATGATCTTGCAATGGAGCTAAGTAGCAGTATCATAGAAGCTCTTCCACGGAATTATGCTGAGCAGGTTATGCTACATATGGTTATGCACACTTCTACCTAAACGGGCTAAAATGTTGTACAATACGACCACTGTATGCAGTAGAAGGTTCCAATTTTTACGTTTATCTTATCATACCATGTCATAGGAGCAAATGTATGTGTGTGTGTGTGTATACATACATTATGAAGACACAAAGTGGAACATAGTGAAGATTTGCATGACAATGAAATAGAATACATAAACAGTCTTTGTACATAATTAGTATATATGTAAGCTTTTGTTTGGCCTGCACAGCCTAGAATCTTATTATTTTGATTTTAAAATTGATGTATTTTCTTCATGAGCTTGGTAGACTTTATTCATTTATGTAAAGCCAATCGTCAGATTGAATTCTAGCTTAATCAGAGCTTTTAGTGAAAGCTTCTATCTGACAGGGAAGCTTGCTTTCTTCGAGATGTCTTAGAGAAGCTAATAACTCCATGCTTCTTTCAAAGAGGTGGAAGCTTGGAGGAACATGTTTCCTATTTATAAGATGCCCATTTTTATGCCAGAAGACTCGCATCTCAATTAGTTTTCCTTACATTTGGTCAATTCTCTCAGTGAATTATTTTTCGTCTCTCGAAACATTGTTTTATGTTGGTAGTTTTTTGTATAATGTTATTTTTTGTATTGTTGCAGATCAATTTTGAGGACACATGCAAGGGTTTTCATGAAGTTGCGAAGGTAGGCACTTAGTCGATAATTGCTTACATATTATATATATCTGCATATACTGTTCATTTCAAACCTAACATAATGATATATGATAGTTAATATAAATATATATAGCAGTGTACATGCATGAACTCTAACAGGAAGAGCATACTAACTTCTTCCCTTTCTTCAAACTTCTTAAGACAAAAGAATGAATATAAACTCTAAATGTTATGAGCGTAATCTCACAATGGAAATAGCCTGTTCACTGACTGATAGTTTTAGTGCATACCCAAATATGGACAAGAATAGTCAGGTGCAGTTGACTATATGCAAAGTCATAGTGACAAAAAACTTATTTTTGGGAAAAAAAAGTGCATGAAATGTGAGAAACAAGTCAGCTGTTTCAAACTTTAAAAAACGCCATTTTTTGGAAATAAGTCAAAACAAAATCCATTTTAGTAATTTTTTCTCGTTTTTAATTGCCAAACTGCTTGTTTTCATTTTTTAATCTTTATTTGTTGCTGATTTGTTTATTTTTTTATGTTTGTCTTATTAGTTTCTCACGTATTTTTTTCTTTAATTTTCAGGATTTTTTTTTTAAATTTATGTGTGTTTCATGTTTTCTCCCATTTTTTTCAAGCTCACTATATTATACCCAAGGAAACCTCACCATTTAAAATGCTAAAGCATTTTTTGTGACTATGATCCAAACCCTAGCAACCACTACTTTTGTGATGCTGCATCATGCTCAGATTTGAGGTGTGGCACAAAAGTTCTTGCCCTTCAATGCATGCAAAACGGACTTTTTTTCTTCATTTTTACCCCATGTGTGATAATTTGCTTAGCTTCCTTTTTTAGTACTAGAGAACCCAATCCAAAAGGTTTAGTACGGAAATATATGTTTGATTCTTTGCTGTTGCTGGACTCCATGGCCCATCTGCTTCCCAAGATTAATCTGATGATACTGAGAGGGTAGCTTATTCATAAGTGTGTCTTTCTCTAACTATTTTGTTCTTCCTTTCTACATGGCAGGAAGCAGTGCATCAAACTGTTAATGTGATTTTTGAAGATCCTGGTGTACAAGATTTGGTTGTTAAACTTTATCAGAAGGGTCAGTCTTGTAAAGCTGAAATTTTTAGAATGTCCAACCTTCTGTAATTATAGTAATGTTATCCTCCGACAATGTAAGTGCCAATATATACTGGTCATTTTAGCATGGAAATCTGCAAACTTTGAGGTTAACGGTGGTCAAGTGTCCAAACTTTTTAGAATCTTAGATTCTATATTTTTGTAGGAACACTATTGTCTGGAAATCTAAATGAACAGTATTATTAGGTTTGGAAACAGCACAAATTCCAAATGTGTCATCATGATACAAGCTTCAGCTTACTTTCCCTTCCTACTGCTCCTATGAGAAATACATGAAGAGTTACCTGAATCAGCTCAAATGGAATCAATTTGGATAAGCATATTTTGCCTTTCAAATTTTTTGATAAGATAAGGAAACCATTTGGTAGTTGCATGACATTGAGGGGCAGATCAGTTTTCAGTGTATTGTGATCTTGACATCTGCAAAGAGCAAGTGCTTATTCCAATCAATGTTTGCACTTTTTCTTGCCGTACAACCTCCAATCACAGCTTCAGACAGTAACTTTTAGCTGACATATAAGTTGTAGAGCACTAGAATGCAAAGACTGCCTCAAAAAGTTTGAGTTGGATTTCCCTACAATACCATCTTACTATTAATTTAAGATTTGCAACACATTTTCTCCTCTCTAACTTATATGTCTTTTTTTTTTAATATTTCAGATTGGTACGAAGGCATGGTTACAGAATATTTAATTGCAACATTCAGTGATTATTTCGGAGATGTAAAAGTGTAATTTTCTCGACTATTGGATCTATGTCTATGTGTGTGTGCATGTGACTATAATTAAATGATAGCTATTGTCTCAGCAACCATTATCTTAATATTACAAGTTAGAATCTGAGTATTATTTCTAGTTTCTTATTTATTTTCCCAGATTTGTGTGTATGCATGTGCGTGTGAATGACTTCTAGTATGTGCACTGGAAACTTAGCTTATGTTTTCTAGTGAGTAAGTTTTGCTTCTTGTCTTCAGATACATCGAGGATAGGTCCTTTAGGAGGTACGTTGAAGCCTGCCTGGAGGAGACCATTGTTGTCTATGTGGACCATCTCCTTTCACAGGTTGTATTCTGGTTTTCAATCATTTCACATATCTTTGATGTCATTTATACCATTTTTTTCTCCTTTGGCGTTAGAGGCTGATGTCTCTTCTCGTTCCACTTTGGAATTACTATCTATTGCAGAGAAGTCCCATCAAAGAAGAAACAATTGACAGGATGAGACTGGATGAAGATTTCCTTACTGACTTCTTCAGAGAACACATTAACATATCAGTGAGTATTAGTGGTCATGTGCAATGCACATAGTTGTTGAGTATGTTACTTTTTCCATATGCGTTTTCCTGATCTCCTATAAGCTAATATATGAAAGAAGGACATTGACAAGGTTTTAAGAAATAAACCTATCTAAGATCTACTTGTTTAGTGTTGTCGTTTGGTGGCATCTTGGTCTTCCGGCTTTATAAAGAGAGGGAGAATTTATGTTTTTTGGGTGTTCTCTGTCTTCAAATGGAAAGAAACTTTTGTGCATGCAGTTGGTTTGTAAGGTCATCTTTAAGTTGCATTTTATGTTTTTAGTTGGTGAAAACTGGCACGAAAGTTGCTATTTGTGGGTTGACAGATTACACTACTAGCTTTTCAACTTTTTTTATCATGTAATCCATTAATCTTGCATAACAACGGTTGATCTATTGCTTTGAAGAGAATATGCCCCCCTTGCTATAGGATCTAGCTGAAAACAAATTCATTTCCAGCGTGAACTTAAACCTAGTGCCTGGATTACTATTATGTTTCTATAGTTATGCATATTGCTCAGCGTTTTAAACCATATGGAAATAAGCCATCACATAATGGGTTTTTCCTTGTTAAATACAAAATGTTGGTTTGTCAAAATTTAATAAGTTTACATATTTGCCAGTAAAGTCTAGTGTCTTATGTTGGTGGTTGCCTTGTAATGTGTTTGTTGTTTCCATGGTAGTATTTGTTATTTAGCATTCCCCATCATCATATCTGGCTATAGGACCTAAACTAGGTTTCCTTTGTTACGTACAAAATCTGGATTATGAAAATTAGTGACTTTACAGAGTTCCTGTTGTTTCTGTTGTGTATGTGCTAGATGATATTTTTATCTTAACTTGATGGTATCTGATGTTGGATACTTGTTCTTTTTCTGCAGAAAGTTGAGAAGCGGGTTCAGATACTTGCCGAGTTGAGGGAGTTAGCTTCAGCTGAAAGTTTGGAATCTTTCACTCTTGTTTACACAAACATTCTCCAAACTCACCCTGATTGCCCTGTGAGTGCTAATTAAAATACAAGGTCTCATTTCTTACAAGTACTGTAGTCATGCTTTGACATTTAAACTGGAAATGCAGCCTGAGGTTGTAGAAAAGCTTGTTGGTTTACGTGAAGGCATACCAAGAAAAGATGCTAGAGAGGTACTCTTTTGCTTTTTTCTTGTTTTTAGCTGTTATCTCCATAGGTAAATGGTAATGATGAGGTTATGGAAGGCTATAAGTATCAAGGGCTATACAACCCTCGTCCTCTTCTCAATGTCCAAAATTGAATCCACTCTTCAGGCATGGGTTGGTTTTATGAGATAAAACTTCTGTTTTTATCAGCTGAGCCTGTAGGGCATTCTCGGACTATAAAACTGCTGGTTTTGCTATTCACTGTGTTTTCTCTTTCTTGTTTAACGTCCTCTCTCCTCCTCCCAACTCAGTGGTATGAAACTTTAAATTGCTATTTTCTTTTCTGAAACATTAGAAAAAGAGAACTTAGTTCATGTCTTGCAGTCAAGAAGGTATATGGTATGATTTATTTGCTGCATTTATTTGGTTTCATTGTAATTTCTTTCCTTTTTGCTGATTAAATTTCCAAGTTGTGAAATTTTGGGTGAAGTTGTTTTCCCATTCAAAATGCAGTGAGCATCCCAATGAAATCTCTCCCCCCCCCCCCTCTTTTGCATGCACACACACACAGAGAATGTATTTGACTTGCTGTTGGGTGCAGGTTGTTCAGGAGTGCAGGGAAATATACGAGAGCTATTTTGTAGATGGGCGTCCACCCAAGCCTGCTTTTGTTGTCTTTGGGAGGGTGAAATGCCTGACTGCTTCCAAGGGGTCTTTATGGAGGAAACTGTAGTTCATTTTCTCTTGTAAATGTAAATTATTTTTGGATTTTCCATTCTTGTGGGGAAGCATTACATTTGCAATTTTGTATCTATTTTAAAGATCTGACCGTTAGAGTTTTAATATAAATATCCTCTTAAAACAAGAGTCAACAAAAGTCCTAGCTCTCTCTCTCTCTCGCTCCATCTATCTGTCTCTCTCTGTGCCTGTGTGCGCGTGTGTATGTCTGCTTACCAAATTCATCCCTCCTCCCCATCCATTGAAGGTAACCGATAATTTAGTTCAGATTATGAGGATGGAAGCTTACATATAACGGATTCAATGGAATTCACCTATCTCGTTCAGATATTGTTTGTGAAGCAACAGTATTTCCCTTACAGGTATCTACTACAAGATCAACGGGAAATGCCCTCCACTTTGTCTTTTTAATGATCATTCTATGAAAAAAAGATGATAGTTGATAAGGCCACAGCGTTGAAGATTGTGTTTAAGTTGTACTAGTGGGAAATGAGGAAACAATATATGTGCTAATATTGTTTTTAATGCTCTTCAGGTAAAAGCTCTTGGCCATGCCAGTAATTGGCCATAGGTGACATTAGGACGAGCAAGCGTGGTGCATCATTGAGGCATGCCTCCCTCTTCTTCTCTTTTCTCTATAAGTTGCCGTCAGAATGGGCTTAGATTTGGTTGTATATGGTGAAAATGTAAATGATGGTTGAATCTCCGTTACCCACTAGACAGAATCAATGAGTTTGGCACATGCAAATACAAGCCAAACGTCTCAAACTTTCCCGTTTAAGACAAAAATAATGTTGACCGCAATTTCGCCCTCAAACTAATCAAGTGATTGATTAGTTAGTTTGAAGCTATTAAAGTTAGCATCCTAAACCACCTTGAGAAGGCGAATATATATATATATATATATATATATATATATATATATATATATATATATATATATATATATATATATATATATATATATATATATATATATATATATATATATAATATAT
>JAANDH010000342.1:134587-269544 GCA_011799765.1 Nymphaea thermarum
TCCACTAAGTTTCTTTAAACTTGAAATAACAAATTTGTTCAGTTCTATAAGACGCGACAGGACAAATGTAAGTTTACACAGTAAATTTCCAGGAAGCTCCGATTAGACTCTGAAAAAAATATCAACTTCAAAACTGAAGGTTCATGCCTGCATAGACTTGTCAAAAAAACTTGACGCCCATGGATATACAACTGGTCTCTTGCGTCTCTTGCCGCCAACCATCTACTCCAAGCCCCTTGGGCTACTGGATAAATCTAGTTGCTTGTTAAGATCAATAGCATGAGTCTCTACTCTATAGTTGATCACTAGTAAGATTAGCAATTGCGTGAGATGGCCAATTACAGTTCAATGTCTGAATTCGGGTGAGTGTGAAGAAATAATAATACCTGAATAAAGGCCAAAGTGTTTCCCTCAAGTTTAGGGTTGCTTTTAGTGCATCAGGGTGATACCTGTTATGCTCGTTATGCTTCACCTTACATATTAGTGCCACCCAACTCCTTAGGATTTGTATGTATTCTTTGTTAAACCAAAATTACACACATGACATAAGCGCTCTTGAGTGGGGTGGGCCATCATTCGCCAGGTCTTGGAGTACTTCTAAGTGAGGGATAATGTTTGAACCAAATTGATTTAGTAAAAAAAGTAGATAACGTCTCTGAATCTTGTGGGTTCTACTTGCTTCAGCCATTCTCCCTTAAGATCTACTTTTGTTACAATATATATATATATATATATATATATATATATATATATATATATATATATATATATATATATATATATATATATAATGTTTTTTCAGTTGAATGCAACAAATATCAAAAGTCATTTTCTATGGAACTGCCTTTTTTTAGCACGTCTTTTTTAGCAAAATCACAGGAATTTCACTCTCTATTTTTCATTAGAAAGAAATTTGTCTTCCCTCATGATGAAATAGACAATGTTTTCTTTCACAGCTGCACAAATTTGGCAGGTGCATTGGAGACCACATACATGAGTTTCCTTAACCATGAATAACTGCTGACATGATACTTGGCCAGGGTGGTTGGACTTAAGCTGGCAAATCTGATTGGCTTTGGTCCTTTGGATGCCCTAAGTTTTGGGCCCTACCTTTGGTGATAAATGCCAGTGGAGCTGGGATAGTGTCGCGTTATTTTGTCCTTGTCAAATAATTGACCTGACTAAGAACACCTGGTTTTTCATAAGACAAATTTTTATTTAAGGACCCATATTTTGGCTACGTTTCAAAAACAGATCTTATGATTTTTAATTTGATTGATGTATGTGAAACTCTTGTTGTCGTCTGCCAAAAGTGAGGATCTACCTTTTTCGCTCCTTATTAAGTTAAAAACTCGATCGAGACAATTGACAGTAATATCATTTTCTATCAGTGAATTCAAAAGGCCTCGAGGGCCATGGCTCAAATGGGCGAACTTGGGGCGCATACTGGTTTGAATTCGTGGGGGACTATGTTCTTGTACCATAAATTTCGTGAGCCCTACATGTAAGTTAAAGCATGTGGATGTCTCTGGTTTGAACTCACGGTAGGTTATGTTCCTGTACGTATGGAGGGGGAGACCATATGCGCAAGTTGAAACATGGAGGGAGAGACCATATGTGCAAGTTGAAACATGTGGAGATCTCACCACCTGATATCTAAAACCTGGGGTCAAGGGGAAGGAGCTTTGACTCTCATTTGGGCAGTGGGATTAATCCTCTTGCTCACCCGAGAATCAAGACTATGGAAAGTATATTTTTGCTATGATGAGAATGAACTCTAATATTTGGCACTTATTTAACAGTTGTTAGCAAGGCTTATTTGTTTCAATAAGCACAGAAATTTTAAGCTTCTCAGAAAATCCCAGCCAGAAATAGGATAGTCAGTAGAAAAAAATCCATTATTGACGTATAAGCGGGAGACCAACTGGTGTGCCTGAGCCCTTTCCATTTAAGGGCCAAGGCACCTCTCCACAAAGTCCCTGTGCAGACCATGATTCTGGGTCAGTAGTTTTCCATGCCTCACAAACATCCTATGTGGGCGCAAGCAGGCGCATATACTCACATGCAGACAGATGGCGTAAGTGCTTGCAGGCACATGCATGACATGAGTATAAAAATACATACACACACAGAGCAGAAGTTTCTTTTCAGTATTTCACTATAGCCTTACAATTTTCTTATTTCAGAAGGGATATTCCTTCTGCAGTCTGCACACACGCACACACAGAGTACAGGCTTTCATGCTCATCATAGCCATGTAGTTTCTTCAATTCCAAAAGAATCCTATCTACCCACATAACATTAATACATCAGCAGAAGAGTAAGCAGCAAAAAAGAGATAATACGTACAAAAAAGGTATCCCATAAGCGATATTCACCAGCCACCTCTTTGAGCTTCCACAAAAATGGATGTGGGTTCTAAGCCAACCATCCAAACCCACAAGGGTTGCAAAGAGACTAAAAATATTAAGGATCGAATGCTCGAGCAGCATCAAGTCTTGTCTCCTGCACTTTTCTCATGGCTTCCATGCTGCAGGAGGTGGTGGTGTCATTGGTGTTATGGGAGGAACAGCAGAGAATATTGTGTTCTTGTCAATCCCATTTGCATTCTCGTGCTTTGACAGAGAGATCAATGCAGCAACCAGCCCAGCATTGCCCGCTATAGTAGGCTCTGTATAGTTGTAGTTGGAGCGAACATCATGGAACCCATCGTCCTTGTCGGGTCCACCAACCATGGCACCAACAAGCGTGTGAGGGTCCGGTTTTGGACTGTCAAGCCACCTCCTTCCACCTTTACAGGTGTACCGGGTACTATCCTTGGGTATCGATGCAGCACGATGATGGACGTGTTTAGGGTAATGATCACCATAGCCAACAACATAGCTCATCTTCCTAGGGTTCTTGCCAAGAACGTAATCGATCTGCGGAAGCCAGAAATCTTGATAAGTACCAAATGACCTTTCAGTTACAAGCTAAAACATTTGCTAAGAATTCAACTGTAGCTGGTTATGGATGAATATATAGAGATTCAGACAAGACCCATATCTTGTGAGCTTAAGATGTAGTAAGGTCTAAGCAGATAGATTATTATTAGTAAAGGTTACTTGACAAGCCAAACAGTCTCATTCATGAGAGACAACCAGATGCTAGAATTGGACAGTGAACTGCTGGAATTCAACCAATCAGACTCGGTTGAAGCTAAGCTGATGATCGACCGGCTTTTTGTCATGAGATGTTCATACCAAGGTTTTAGTAATGTTAACAGGAACTGGTTTCAACATTTCAACTGAAATTGAGCCATAGGATGCAATCACTATAAACTGTGCACCATCCAGCATGAATTGGGAACATTAAATTGAAGGTGCATATCTACTCTCATTGGCATTATCGCCATGAACCCATCATGTTTTTGGAAGTTAAACTCTGTACTTTATGAAGACATGCATTTTGGAGCCAAACCTAAATTGATGGAACCATGAATTATAAGTCAATAGACCATGACAGTCACACCTTGGGAGCTCCTGTCCGCATTTAAGCATCAATATTGATATCATTTGTGTATGATATCCTGTTCTATGTGTGTGTCTCTGTGTGAGAGAAAGAATTGTTCACGTGTGATTTGCACACTTATGTATTGAAACTCAAAATCACATGTTTTGGGCATAATAAGAAAGAAACACTTTAGTACCTGAGTTCTTGCAAAATCCCGGAGAACATCGGTGGTAAAGAAATTAGGCCCACAGTACCAACCAGGTGTATCTGCAGCGTCAAGATAATCACTGTAAACAGAAGCAAGGAAGGCTGCATTGACAACATGTTGGAGAGGTTGTGGCCTTCCGTGGTTCAGCTGAATTAAGCCTCCTGTAAAAATCAACATCCTGTTCATTAATACTGAGATGGCAAAAATAACGGAGAATAGATTAGAAAGGTTCTAAATGGAAGGTAGAAAATACAGACCCTTAGTCCGGTTGAAGCTAGTGAAAACTGGTAAAAATGAGCACATAACTATGTTGGTCTGGTTGTGAAACGTCCGCAGTATTTCTTCATATGGATAGCCAGGACTCAGAAACAATCTCAACCTGCTTAACAAAACCTACACAGAGGAAAAGGATAGTGTGAAATCCTAAAGCAAATCCACAAAGATGTAGTTTATTATTTCCAGAATAGTAAGTTCTCCGCTCTAAAAAACCTGTCAGTAGAGGAAAGACAACAGACTGCAACAAGTCCACCTATAGAGGAACATTCTTGAATTACTATCAAGATTTTCATTGCACGATTATAGATTAAAAGAAAACTGGTTGCACACGTGCACTGAGGGTCTGCCCACAAAGTCCATTTTTGGATGAAACAGAGCAGAGTACACTTTTAAAATTTGGATTAATCCAATTTCATTTTTAATCAAAATAAGGAAAATAACAAATATCTTACTTGATGCATCAGAACTTAACCACAACTTTTTATAAGAGGTGAAACACTAATTCCTAGTGTTGAACAATGACATGAGGTCGTTTCTTGCAATATTAGTTCTTTAATTATTTTATTTTTTATTATGCATTCTTTTTGTAAAGTGGTTGCCGCCCCTAATCTTCTCTTAAATAGAAGATTAGGGTGCAGTAATGACAACCTTCGTCTCTCTCTCAACCGTTGCCGTAACATGGTTTCAATATGATGCTGTGTTGGGGATCCCATACTGGCAGAATGTCATGATGATGGTAGCATACATAATCTATTATCACATATCTCCACAACCAACAAAGGGACTATGCTCGTTCTACTGAAAATGTTGATTATGGTAGTGGTGCAAAAAGGAGAAAAGGGTCTTCATTTTACCTGAGCACCAGGAAGTTTGTTATCCCAGTTGAATACACCATAATCAGGGCCCCCCCAAAATGCTCCAGCATGTTTAGCAATGCCAGGGGTAGTTGCCAGTTTCAGGTAGGAAATATTCCCAGTTGCATAGTACATCCATGTAGCACCCCACTCATACTCATCATAGTATCCACTAGAATTATAAAAATTTACTGGATCAGTGCCAGGAGGACTATATCTTCCCCTTTGTTCTCTAGAGAACTTGAACAATGCAGTGGCAGCATGAACAAGCTTCTTTGAGTATGCTGCATTGTCCTTAAAAACAATTGATGCAGAAGCCATTGTGGACGCCATCTCTGCAGCAAGATCAGAGCAGCTATGACATTGATATACGGGGCGCGGGTAGTTTATGTCTTCTGGCCTCATCCAACAGTAATGATCATTTGGTTCAGGACCCTTGGAGGTGTCTCCAACACCAACCTGGATGATATTCAGAACTTTAGTACACCAGAAAATGGCAGTATGTACAGTTCATAAGAATCAATCGGCAGAAACATGTGAACGAGTATAGCCAATGCTAGCCCAAACATGTGTCCATATACTCATTAGATGGATCATTGTGAAAAGCATTAAAAAGAGGTCCAAAAATTGAAAGGAGAAGTGGAGCAAAAAACTGTGTTTGGATTCACCTGAGCAGCAATCACATCTATGGTATCTGCAGAGGAGTTAAAAGTCTTGAGAAGATAATCTGTTCCCCACTTGATCAACTCTTTAACATGATTGAGTTCACCAGCAGCTTCATACTTCGCACTGTACTCAATTACACTCCAACTCAACAGGGTCAAGGCATATGACTGAGGAAAGTTGAACTTGATTGCATCTCCCGCATCATAATACCCGCCAACCAGACTTTTACCATAAGCATTATCGGAAAAGCCATCCCTCATTCCAGAGTTTCCTCTCCATGACACATTGTTTCCTTTAGGAAGTGGCCCCGCTGCATCATAAGGTTTGGAACACAGATGTCACAAATGTTAGCATGGATGGAATGCACTATTGAACCATTCAATCCATAAATGGCATGGAGCATTCCAGTTCCACAACTAGTCCTCAGACTAGATACCATTCTCTCAGCAGTTATGGCTGCCGATACTGACTGCCTGTGCAGGATTAGTCAGGCAACTTCCATCTGCATAGATTGGAGACCCGGACACACGAACACACACACACACACACACACACACACACAGCGAGAGAGAAATGGTTCTACAAGCAGAAAGAGACAAGGCATGACCCCATGATACTCTGCAGATGGATTACAAATGACAGATATCTCTCACGCACTTGATGCATATTGAGATGGACAGTCTCCCAGCTTTTCTCGCCATGGCTAACACACCAGACATTTTATCAAACGAATGGAAAATAAAATAATCGAATCCCGCAAAGATCAGGGACACGAACCAAGTGATGATCAAGAAAAGATGTGAAAAATTCAAAGAATTGTTTATCTGAAACTGGATCCCCTTCGACTTTTGTAGTTTAGATGAGCAAAAAAGAGACAAATTTCAAGGCATGACGAAAAAGAGGTTCAATAACTCCAGAAAAGAAAAAAAATCTAAGTTTCAAAATTTTGTAACATTTAGATGAAACTAAAAGAAACCAAATCCATGCATCGCGAGCAAGAAATTTAATGGACCCATAGTCTTCTTTCATGTATTTAGATAAAATTAGAACGTATCAAATCTGCCCATCCACGGCAA
This sequence comes from Nymphaea thermarum, assembly GCA_011799765.1. Lineage (NCBI taxonomy): Eukaryota > Viridiplantae > Streptophyta > Magnoliopsida > Nymphaeales > Nymphaeaceae > Nymphaea > Nymphaea thermarum. The sequence continues at coordinate 141,160 of JAANDH010000342.1, forward strand.
GAGAAACAAAGAGTCCAATGGACCTAATTGAATATCAAAATAGATTATTAGATAATTCTCAACACAACCGACTGGATTTTTTTTTTTTTTTTGCTAACACGGCCGATTAAAATGAAAGGACAGATCTGATTACCCATGTATGGTAACCAAGAAATTCAGGATATTGGGGTAGAAATTCTGCTAAAAAAAAAGGAACTCCCTTAAAAAATGAGAACAAAGAAAAAAAATTAAATGACTGAATCAATTGAAAGTGTTTGAGGAAAAATAGAAACTTAATTGTAGATATCCATGGCATCCGGGAAAATCTGTGTTTGGAAATTTGAAGGAAAACTACCAACTAAGCAAATCAGCCATCTCCGTTAACCAGAAAAGGCTGCGATCGATCAGAAAGCTTACATTTCTGAGCATTGAAGAACATGAGTGCCTTGTGGAGCGCCTGAGTGTAATTATCTGGCGGCGGCGCGGGACGGTGGTGGTGCGGCACCGTCTTCACGATGAGGGTGATCAGTCCGGCTAGCAGACCGCAGGCAACGATTGTCCCCACCGTCCAAACGAACAGCTTCCTACTGACGATCATGCACCCGAGATCCACATACTTCTTCTTCTTCTTCTCGGTCGGGCCGAGGAGCCAGCTCTGCTGGGTCTCATCAAGCTGCCGGGAGAGAGCACCACGGTCGTAATCCTGCAAATTCCGGCTCCGATCATCGTCGGTCGCTGAATCGGCGTTGATCTCCAGGGCGCCACCCCAGGGGTCCCTACCATACATGCTCATATATCGAAATATGTGCCAGGAAAATTGAATTCTTCAGATGGTTTCCAGGAAAAAAAATGCAGGAGAAAGATCTCGTAATTCTGATAGCCTTTCCCTGAGAAAACTGGAATTCCTAAGAAGCAGTCCAGTAAGGCTACTGGAAAGAGAAGGATCTGGTTTCAGAGGATCTTCACTGGGGAAAAGATGATTTTCAGGCTAGGAAAAATGGGATGTTTTGTGGGTTTTTTGTGGGGAATTTGGCAACGGGAAGGTGGATCTTTGGTGGGTTTTCTAGGAAGAGAAAGGCAGGACTTTCCTGGTTTTTCCTCTGTTCCCCCGGAAGAAAGATATGAATAATTCTATGCTTCTGCTGTAAGTTTCCGGCAAGAACAGATCGAATTCTCTGGTTGGTAGCAGTGAGCTTCCCCTGGAGAGGCAATGCAGAGACCGCCTTGGTTTTCCGGCAGGGGGGAATGCCGGAAAATTGGTCAGTTGGAGTGGGACTAAAAAGGAAGGAAGGATGATGGAAAAGGCAGAGTAATGAGTAGAAGCCAAGCAACAGTCTCTCTCGCTCTCTCTCTCTCTCTCTCTCTCTCTCTCTATTATTGTTTAATTATTAATTCATTTTCTTAATGTTTTACTGCTTCGTCTTCCACACTCTTGAGAGAAAGACTGTAACACTCCTACTAACCACTACGATGGAGAATAAGCAGAAAAAGAAAAGAGGAAATTTCCACTGAGGGATCCCAATTTTGTCATAATCTCAAAATCGTGCTTCACTTTTACCAACAATGTGTAAGATCCTCTCCTTCCAGACCTTCCTTCAATGCATCGAAAAGAAAGACTGCCATCGTAGCTTGACTGTGTTTTCCACTTCCACACTATAAGAGAAACAAAAACAAGAGCCTTTTGACCGTGATTTTCTTCAATAAAGTTATTAGTCAAAAGATAATAAAAGTGTGCCTGTTTTCGCAAATTACTTCGTAAATGTGCACTTAAACGAATATTTTTTAAAATAGAGGCCTTCTTGAAAAGTATTTTTTTTGTTTAGTTATCTTGTTTTATTGGTGGATCTAGATTCTGTCCGTTCGGACGACAGACGGGAGGTTTCTTTCATTCTTAAGATTAAATTAGTGGAAATAATTGAAGGACAGATCTACCCTTCAAAAATTATTAGTTTTCCAGATAACCGCTCCTGTCCGAGCATGCCCCTAGTCGGTTCCAAAAATAGCCGTTCTGCCATTCCGCAATTTGTCCTTTTTGCCTTTGTCCCATTGACCGGAGCCTTGCTTCACAGCTAGATTCACTACCGGAAACTTGGATTTTCAAGTTTGGTTCCGGCGAGGACTTGAGGTTTGGATCGAACTAATTTGGATCCAGTGCGGCCATGAAGGTTAAATTTGTTGATAGTAAAAAGCAATCTTGATCAATGTGATATTGCATCGACCAGGGGGCAGAACTAGAAAATTTGGCTAAAGAGCACCAAATAAATATGTAAGTAAAAAAAAAATACTCAAAAGGATCAGTACAAAATTAAGAAAAAAATTTGGGTTCTGTGTGGGCAACTGCCCACACCTCCCTCCTCCCTTGGCATTGACCCATGTCGAACCAATTTGATTACATGGGGTCTCGTATTTGAAGTGAGATCCTTTGTTTGGTACCAAATATATTGTTGTGAGTGTTTTATAAATTCAACTCAAATATTAAAATAAATTCATGAAACAATGGAATATAATGTTTCATAAATCTAACTCAATCTATGAGATAAATTTATGAACTACTAACAAAGCGTTCAAATCACATCAGACCCCTTATTAAAGGAAAATTGGTCTAGATTTTAACCGGTTCTCAAGCTCAGCATGTGGCTTAGACAACCGATTCAGCACTCAAGTTCAAGATCCAACGAGGATCCAATCCCATTACGTACAACAGGGTCAGATCTTACCCCTTTCAAATCCGAATCTAGAGTTCCACTCAAAATCAGATTAATGAAACCTCGACAAAGTCAAGTCCAGTCATGGGCGAATCCAACCCGAGTCCGGACAGTATGCATCACTGCTTTATATGATACTAGATATTTGATCCGAATATCGTATTCTTATCTGGATCCAGCACCCATTTCTCACCCCACATCCAGCAGTAAAGGGAAAAGTTTCCGTTCATGAACGTTCAATGGCAATTTTGTTATACTTTCGCATCTGAGCTCCACTTTGTACCGTTTCTTCTCGTGATAGGAAGCTCGTGCGTCATTATGGGAGACGGCAGGGGTATTAAGGTCATTTCTTGCCAGGCTAGCACCAGCTGCCTTTTTTCCAGAACCGTTCGTTTTTCCAATTTTTAATTTTTGATTTTAAAATATTTGCACTTGTCTGCTTTCCCCGAATTTATTAATTATTTAATGATTTTCCGGTTTTCTCGAAATTTATTTATACCCATTTATTGCGTCAGCTGTCGGTGGCCCTCTCTTTCACTCTGCATTGGAAAGTCCATGGAAGCATGTTTAGTCAGAGGTCGCTTTCGGCTCCTCACTGGATCCGATTTTATAAGAGTTTGAACCCCGTGGGCTCTTTCAACGTAGAAAGAGTCTCGTGGAATCTGGTTTTTATGATGATCATATCTTTGTATGCTGCCAAACTCGCAGATGATTCGGAGCCGTTTCTAGACTACGTATTAAACGGAAGCTCACTTGGATCTGGATCAAGATCCGCTATTGGAAACCAAGTAGGTAAGAATGTGTCTTGGGAATTATGAGCTATCCAAATCTACATAATCAATTTCAGTTCTCTTTTCAAGATAATAATTCACTCTCTTAATCGTTCATCATATTATATTAAAGGATCCTATTTCGATGGCTTGGTGACTTTGAAAAGTTAGAGTCACCATTCAATTTTCATATATATATATATATAAAGCAGGTCCAATTCATTGTTATCATTTCAACAATATGTATTTGGATTACCTCTTGAACCATGTTATTTATTTACTGGGTCATTAGCAGTGGAACAATAGCAAACTATTTTATGATCATACCCGAAGCATTATGTTTTCATTTACTGTTCTTATTGTCAAACAACTTCTACAAGGTCATTTGGCAACCGTAACACTAAAACAGTGTTATTGTCCTATGAATGTATCCCAATAAATACGATAGATTTATGAAATACTTGTGACAATGTTTCATGAATGCCTCATTTTTTAAGACATTTATAAAACAATAACAATGTATTATTATTGCCAAACAGATCCAACTTGAAACCTAATACCAGCTAATGTCAGATTCGGATCTGGATCACCTGGATCTAGAAAATATCCAGAGTCCAGACCACCACTGGCACCATACATGGATTGCCTGGAAACCTTTTATGTGAGCAAGCTGCCTGTTTCCACATAGCACAATAAATGACAAACATGAGGGCAGCTCAGTGGTGGGGCCCAGCCTTGACCTTACCTCCCCCTTCCCACCATTTAATGTGCTGTCAAGTGGGTGAGACAGTGAGAGACCTCAATTTAATTGTCATTGAGAACCACACATAGTGTTCTTGCCATAAATATAGCTTAACCTAAAAACTCTCAAGTTAAAAATAGGTTAATGTGATATTTGATATAAACTTTGTTAATTGATAATATGTGTGTGTGTGTGCATGCTTATGAATATGTGCGTGTGTAAATTAGGTAATTGTATGGGCAGTTTAACCGATGGTTCATGAGGTGACACATGTGTAATTACTTTTAAAATATTATTGATATTTAATTTTAAAAAATAAACTTTTATATGCACAAAGCTATCAACCAAGTTGATGAAAGTACTTTAGTCGACTTGCTTAGTTTTTCTATTTATATGGTTTATATATTTTATGAACTATATTTCTCTTAATTCCTTGATACTTACTTTTCCACGCGAGCAGGTTGTTAGTAATGGCCCCTAAAATAAAATGACCAAAATACCCTTGACATACACCTCCCTAGTCCCGACCTAATATGTTAAGTTTTGGTTCATGTTGAGTTGCTTGGCAGTTTTCGGAAGAATGACTTACTTTGCAAAATTTATAAGGACTGTTTCCAGAAATACGTTAAAGGCTTGCCCTTTCGAGAAAGATTCTAGAGAAGGGAAGCTGCTAACGTCGGGCGTCGGCGGGCCTCGAGGCCCGAGGGTCGATTGTTACGTCACCGGTCCAATAAAAACTATTAAATTCTCAACACGTCACTTGAGATCGACTCTCACTGCCACCGACAGCAATAAAAAAAAAAGTGATGTCTCGCCCACACGACTGCGCTTGAAAGGAGAGATTTTGTTACTTTTTTAATATTTTAATTAAAAATGACCTCGACCATTGAAGGAACAACAAAAGTAGGCTCATGCTTGAATGTTTTGCATTTGTCCTCTTAAGTTAGCAAAATATTAATGATAATCAGATTATTTTTGGGATTTTACCTAGGTCCGGGGCCTGATATGACCGGGTCGAGGGCAGATGCTAGATGGATCTAGAGTAAAAATTTGAGTCCAAGTCTGAGATTGAATCTGAATCCAATTGGATGTAATTCAATTGGCCCGAATCATTTGCGTCTCAAGCATTTTTTTAATTTTTGTAGCAAAACAAGAGTGCAGTATTAAGTGTTTCGCATTCAGTCGTGCAATAAAAATTTTGAGACATCAGTTTGATTCTTGTTGACGTTATTTTTCTCGACTGCAAACTGTGTAAAGTGCGCTATTCGATTGACCGGTGTATTATCTTCTGCTCAAACCCTCGCAACCCTAAACCCTAACCATGAGGGGAAGCGGCAGGAAGAGCCTCGTCTCTTAACATGTACTGGGCAGCAATGTGGTCCACCTTTTTTAAAGATTCATATTCGAATCTTGAAATGATTACTGTCATGTCTCAGTGTCCACTACATCTGAACCATAAAAAATTCCAAAGCATGTTATATGAACCCAGAGGGACGAACACAAGGGAGGGCTAGTAGCCTCTCTTTGGAGTGTGGAATGAACCACTCACCCTTTGAAAAAAAGTGATATTCCAAGTCAATATGTCGAGAAACCGTGCTTTTTTTTTCTCCATGTGCCAATTTACTTGCCGACAGTGTGCCATACTGGCCCATCCTTAATTTTCTAATATGGCAATTTGACCACAATTATGCACATGGATTTTATGTATTTTATTGCACTATCAATGATTTGATATTCTATAAGATCGGCTTTGATTGCCGAGACATATGGAAACGTAAGGGGCTTGGATCAGACATGATCTATTTGACCCGAAAACAAAGGGATGTAAATGGATCGAATGTATCTGATTAGTGATCTTATTTGGGATCTATTTAGTCGGATCAGATAAAGGAATCCAGAACTGGAATACTAATTGGACTGGAATTTAGTATAAACTTACATAATCCAATCTGAACCCGAGTTTTGATATATGTCTGGGAGCTGATAAAGTTTTAACAGAGTTCAATACATTTAGATGTCAGATCTTATGCTATCCATATACGAATCTGATTTAAAAGAAAAAATCGTCTCAACCTGAATCTAAGTAAATAAAAATCCAATTAAGTCAAATTCAGTGGATGTTGGATCCAACCAAATCTGGATCCTTCGGGTCAATTTGGCATTGTTACTATCAAATGGATCTCCTTCATTATTAGGACAGGTTCAAAGAACAGTTATAGTATGTCACTGAGCCCCTTAATCCTTAAAGTGGATCTGAATTTTTTGGATTTAGTATAACCGACTCAGACCATTACCATTCAAATCAAGGAGAGGTTTGTACCGTGATATGCGTCCAAGATAAATGTGGTTTCGGCTTAGAATCTCAATAGACGTTTAAGTTTCTGACACTAGTCTGTTCAGTTTTGGATCAAAAAGTCATATTGAAATCCAAATCTGAAACCAACTCCGATTGAGATGAATCTAATTGAATTGTGCTTGGTAAAGCAAATCCGACATGGGTCCGTTCAAGTTGATCAGACCCAAGACCTTCAAGTTGAATGACGTCAAGAGTTCCATATCAGGGGGTTTTACCCTACTGCATCTTTTTAATAAGGGAAAACTGAATATCAGGGGGAATGGCTAAGGACCAAGATGCAGTTGACCAAGGGCGGAGCCAAAGGAGGGTTTGCATGGGTCGTAGCCCCACTTCTATAATAATAATAATAATAAATTTACATGTAAATTTTAAAAATTTTATTTGTCTTGTATAAAAATTTTGAAAAATGATATTTCGGCCCTTGTTAAAATTTAAAAACTTTAATTTGACCACTCTTATGAAAAATTTCTGGCTCCACCCCTATAATTGATGTCAACCCAAGTCTAGTTGGGGCAGCCACTAGACATGGTCTGAGTACTGAACGTGCTGACCCAAATAAAGGTCAAAAAGTTAGCTAGAGCCATCCTGGTCTGCTCCAGGTAATGACTCGCAGCCGGGTATGAAAGAGAGCTCTTTCCGCACAGGGCCTGGTCTGGTCAGACCTTCTTCATGCGATCCGAACAGTAACAAGCCCAGTCCAAGCAGGCTGTGAAAGCTCATCCGGAAAGAACCTGACCCAGATCCTGCCCATTTTCTATTTGAGTTCATGAAATGGTCTGACCAGGCCATGAGCCCAGCTCTAGAAGGCCTGGGCCAGCCTGAACCCAACAAGAAAGACCTCAAATTTTCGCCAGCCTGACCAACTCATGATTCCTTCCCGACGTTAATGCTCCCAGTAGGTGGAGACACTGTTGTATATTCTTCCAAGGCTTAATGTCATCTTCCAAATGGGCGGTGATCCTGAGCTGTAGTGGAAGGTTTATGACTATGAGTATCAACCTTTTATGGAGTAGTTGAAGTTTGGCATCAAAAGCTTCAGTGGGGAGCATGTGTCGTTGGTATATATATATATATATATATATATATATATATATATATATATATATATATATATATATATATATATATATATATATATATATATATAGAGAGAGAGAGAGAGAGAATAAAATGAGAATAAATAACAAAATTTGAGGACAAGAAGTCCCCCAATACAAGAACAAACATAAAATGAAGTATAAAGTAGAATGAATGATAGAAAGAGAGAGAGAGAGAGAGAGAGAGTACCATATATGAGAAAACATGACAACCAACATACAATATTTCATACTGAAGTGTCCTTGTGACAAGTTACTTGCCAAGAGAGAGAAAATGTCAAATATGAGAAAGTTCACCAACCACTATACCATATCTCATAATTCATATCATGACAAGTAACTTTTCCTTGTCAAGAAAGATGGAAGAGGGAGAGAAAAAGAGAGAATCAGTGTATGAAAAAACCCAGCACCTATCACACCATATCTTATAGTGAAAGTCTCTTGGCAAGTACCATTTCCTTGTCAAGAGAGTCCTAAGAAAGTGTTACTCAGTCTATAAGAATAGCACACATGAGAATCAAACTAACGACATATCATCAACACGGCACTCAAGTTGACCAACCATATACACTATGCCCCTCGGGGCTAGCATTTTAGCTGGTTGCAACAAAAGTTAGAGTCATTGACAGTGGCAGAGCTATATCTGGGCTGCTGTGAGCATTTGCCTACACCAACTCAATTTGTTTGTTGTGTACGTGTGTGTGTGTGTGTGTGTGTTTATATATATATATATATATTAGTGCATAAAAAAAATAGATTTTTTGGCGCGGCATTGGAAGAGATGCCTACTAACACAAGTGTTGACCAATAAACGTTGAGAAAATAAGAAAATAGTGCAAGTGAATATCAATCATTTGATGATCAATTGGTAAAAAATAAAAAATAGTTGGGTGGCATAGTTGAAATCTAGGTCCAACAATATGTATCACCAATATCTATGCATGCCTATATCCAGCACTAGGATGATCTGCCTTGAAAGATTGGATTGGTAAAACTGCTTTTTTTGGGTACTTTTACTGACGGCTGCAATTGAACGTTGGTAAAAGGACGTCGGTAAAATGCAAACTTCAACGACATAATGTAGTCATGCATCCGTGAATGCAGCTTTCCATCTACGTCTGCCCTTGAACGTTGATGAGAATTCACATTACTGACATTTGTATTCAGACGTTGGTAAAAGTCGACGTTATGGATGTGAGATTTTTCACACGTCAGTAAATCCCCCCCTTTTTTTTTGTAGTGTACATGGTGGCAATGAGACTAACTTCAATTTTCTCCCAAACTCCATTGCTGTCAAGGATGAGTGCAGGTATGGGCAATTGCCCACACTTACCCAAAAAAGTAGCTGTTTGCATATCAATAGTTCATAGCAGTTTTTGTCATGTCCTTAAAAATTTAAAATTTTATAACTAGTGCCCCTTAACCAAAACTTTTTAATTATGCCATACCCTTGATCAATACATTTCATTATCAATCTCAATAGCTTACGCTGAAAGTAAATCTTGCCTTTATGGCCTGTTTGATAGGAGAGAAAGGGAGGGATTGAGCAATCCCTTCTTTGTTTGGTTGGCTAATTAGAAAGGAGAGAAAGAAGGACGGCAAGGAGAGTAAAATGAAAAGAAAAGAAATAAAAGGGAGAGATTGTCTAGTGTAAATCCATTTCCTCCCAAATCGAACGGATTGGGATGGAAATGGAAGAAAGGTAAGGGTAAGAGTTTTTTATTTCCACACTGCCCCTCCTTTTTTTTCCCTCATTTCTAAATTCATGTGTTCTTTAGTCTTTTTTTTTCATTTCATTCTTTTTCCTTTCCTTCCCTTTTCTTTTCCTCCCTTTTCATCCCTTACTTTCTCTTCCTTTCCCTCCAACCAAACAAAGTGTTAAGATTCAATCAATAGTTTAACCTCTTAAGAGAGAAAAATGAAACGTGAAGATCATATACAATTAGTTTTAAGTTTTAAACAGCAAGGTTTTTTTTAGGTATATACAGCCAGTTTGAAAAAAAGAGAGAAAAAAAATAAGAAAATATGATAAATTTTAAAAAATTAAAATGAAGAAAAAATAAAATAAGTGAGAAATTAATAACACAAAACATAAAAAGGTAAGTAGATTTACAACAAATAAAAAATAAAAAATAAAATTGTTTGACATCAAAAAAAAGGAAAAAGTGAAAGCACGTTTTTTTTATTTCAAATGTTTTCCAAAAAAACATGTTTTTTAAGTTTTAAAGGGCTATTTAATCTAGCACATTTTTTTCACTTTTTTTTTAAAAAGCGCTTTTGTGACTATGGACTTCTAACAAATAATTAATATGTGAGGGCATGTGTTAAAGTATTACTATCTCGACATGATATTAAAGTAAAAATTAATTAATTTAATTATGTTAAACGTTAATATTAAGTTTTTTTTTAAAAGCTCAAATATTACTTTAAAAGTAAAAATGTGAAGATACATCGCTCCATGCGTAATTGCACAAATTAACCGCGACGAGAACAAGTTTATTTATTATAAAAGAAACACCAAGAACAAAAAACATTCGAGAGAAATGATTTAATAATTATTCAACCTAATTGAATGCTACAAACAAAAAGGACAAATATTAATAAACTGTAACAAATTTACTAGATAAATTATTTTATTTTTTCAATTTTGCAAATAACTGATTAATCTCGTCAAAGTTTGTCTAACGTCATTAAAGCAACTGATCAATTAGCTGCAAATTAACATCAATTAATTACTTGTAGCATATGACTTCGAATTTATTTTAATTAGTAGATGTTGAAGCTCACATATGCATTATAGATCGAATGATCACTTAATATTTCATATAAGAATTAAAATAGACTAAAATTTTCCACTGTTGTTGGCACTCTCTTCCTTTTCTTTGTTCATTCGAGGTCCAAGAACCCTTATGCTCATTTAGCGCCTAAAACCTTAGAAGTTCTTTGTTCTCATCAGTCTCTTGCCGATCAAATAATGTGAAGCTTCAACACTAGGGGCGTAACATAACTGGTTAGGAAGGGGAGATGAGAGGGATTACACATAGATTGTATGTCCTCGTTTCGATTGCTCATTCGATTCCCATGAGCAGGGGCAGAGCCAAGGAAGGGCCTACTTGGGCCCTGGCCCCACCACATTTTTTTTTTTTTGTGGTATATGTAAACTTTAGAAAATTTCACTTGTTCTTGTTCTGTAAAAAATTTTGAAAAATGATATTTCGGCTCTAATCAAAATTTAAAAACTTTAATTTGGCCCTCTCATGAAAAATTTCTAGCTTCGCTCCTATCCATGAGTATTATTCCCCTGCACTCCAAAAGGTGGGGGATGTATGTGGAGCTGAAGGTAGCCCATTACCCATGCAAGCCTTGACGCCTCCTAAGACCATGGCATTGAGGGGAATGGGGAGGTCATCAGGCCCCTTTTTAGGGCAGTGAGTTGTTAACTCTTTGCTTACTTGAAATGTTAGACATTAACAATGCCGCTTCAATTTTTATACTTGTATGTATAAAAATTAATATAATTACAGATCATGTCACTATATATAATTTTTCAGAATAACTATTTATAAAGTCGGATATTCTTTCCAAAAGTTTTGCACGAAAATGAAAAAACATTTTCCCCTTGAATCCGTTAGCTTCAGACTAAGCAAGTTTTATAAAAATGATAATAGAAACCATATACCTCGATGACGCTAGCGTACTGGGCGGCAAAGTGGTTCAGCTCTTCTAAGGACTTGTGTTTGAATCTTGAAGTGGTCATGGTCATGAAGTGTGCTTTACCTTGGTCCTGAAGCATGTTCTATGTCCCTAGAGGACGAACACGAGAGGGGGCAGTGGCATCTCTTTTAACATACAAAAGTATACAATAATGAAACATCATTTTAGTCACTTTTGGTACGGCATCCTAATCAACACTACCTTGATCTTAAAATTGTTCAACTATGTCATAATGTTTCTTTCATAAATTTGAATGACTTTTCAATTGGTTTGTTGACACCAAATTTTATGTGCTGCCATGCACATCTTAAAAGCTCATTGTTTGTTCTTTTGTGGCAAGCAGTTTTCTTGATTAGTTGATGGAAGAGAAACAAATAATTGACTTTGATCCAACATGCCCTCTGAATCATGGTGAAAGTAAGTTGCAATATCTTTTATGTAGCTATTGGTAAGTTATATATGATAAAAATTTATAAATCATACTTAAAAAAACTGATATTACCTTTAATAAAATTAAATTGCCAAAATTAAAGTTAAAAAATCAATTAGTACAAAAAATAATGATTTTTTAGTAAGTTATCTTCACAAGCATAAGAATAAAGCATGTAAAGTTATGATTACAGAACACAAAAGTTAAATTCTAGCTTAAATGAACAAAAAATCACGACCTATACAATTATATAGTAGCTCGTTTCTTATCTTATGTTATATCCATTCTCCTCAAGGTCTTCCTAGTGATCTACTATGTGAGAAAATTCATTATTCACTCAATATTGATTAGCTTCATGTATTTCAATTTATGACTCACAACTTCATACGTAAATATAACCCATAAACATCATATATATATATATATATATATATATATATATATGATGTTTATGGGTCATATTTACATATGCATATCTGTAATACAGCTAGATGTAACACAAGTACTTCTAAAAAATATAATATATGTATATATACATTTACGATTATTTTAGTATTTTTATTTACATACATTAGATTTATATTTCTAGCATATCCTTATTATACCATTTGCATGTGACCTTATATTGAGTTAATCATCTCCAAATTTCAAAGAAATAAAAAAAATTATATTCTTACACATTTTTCCATTGTTCCACATTTCAAATTTGCTCTTGTAAAAATATTTAGCTTTACAGTTATGGGCATCAGTAACATTTATAAAAAATTATAATATTTATAGGTGTACTTACCCGTAAAATTGTTTCACTTTTTCTTCTCAGTACATTTGATTCGGATAGATTATTTTATAACTTCTTTAACGAACCAAGAGTATTCAATTTGATTTGGAAAAATTATCATCGTCCGGATTTGTTACTACTTACTTTTTTTAAATACCTCTATTTATGTTTTTATCGTCATTAAAATGAATACGAGGCAGATGTGGTATTATACTAAGTAATTAATTAGCAAATTTATAATAACCCTGTTATTAGTAATTTAGGTTAGGATCACTAATGGAGAAACTTTTATTATTTACATCTGAAGTAATTTAGGTTATAACTTAATTCCTTTTCTCATACATTAATGTTTTTATGCTTTTCATGTTCTATTTATCCTTAGTTTCCCTTTTCAACATAATCTTCCGATTCTTTTGGTTCATCTAATTTGGGGACCATGTCATTGGGACATCACTTTTCACAGACTGGTGAAATTAGCCGTGGGTTCAATATTTGTGGGTAATATTCATCTAGACTACAAATAATGGATGCGCGACACTTTTATTGATGAGTGTATCGTAGGGCTGTTTATGTGCGAGTTCGAGCCGAGTTCTCACCTAAAATCTTCGGCTTGGCTTGAGTTCTTAAAACTCGATCTCGGCTCGATTAAGCTCGCTCCAAAGATTGGCTTGGGCTGAGCCAAGCATTTCATTAAAAAAATATTTTTTAAAAGAAGAGGTAGCATATAGACTTGAACATAAAAGCTCCCACATACTGTGTATACCGGTTGAGAAATCTTTTTTTTTTATAATTTTATGAGACATATTTTAGATATTTTCTTTCTTGAGCTTAACTAAGTTTAACTGAGCCGAGTCTACTTAACTCGAGCTTGACTCATTTAGGTTGTCGAGTTCATTTCTTAACTCAAACTCAACTCGTTTAATAAACAAGTCAAGTTTATCGAGCAAGTTTGAGTCGAGCTCGAGGTAGCTTGACTCGTTGAATAGCCCTAGTGTATCAGTTTTTCACCAATGTTTCAAAGCAGGTTTGAGTATAATAAAAAATCAAGTGAGAAACATCTTTCTAATTTTAAATAAAAGAGTAAAGTCTTAATTTTTTTTTTTGTCTTTTTTATTGTATTTGAGGAAAACTGTTTTTGGCGTAAAACCTCTGAAACAATACCCTTATGCATATAAGATTCTAGAGTTTCGTTAGACTTGCACTATACCCTTTAACTTCAACTTGAATGTCATACATAGTTTAGTTACATATACCCTTCAACTTAAATGTCGTGTATTTTAATTTGAATGTTTAAAAATTAAAAGTTAATAATAATAAAAAATCAGACCATTAATAATAATATCATGTTTATTTTTTCTAAATTTTTAAAAGTTTGTTCAATGCGAGAAACAAAAGCCGATTTAAAGTTAATAATAATCAAAAGTTGGATCATTAATAATCATTTCATATTTCTTTTTCCAATCTTTTAAAACTAATTTTTAAAGTTCGTTCGAATACGATAAACAAAAGCCCACGATTCAAATAATCTATCCGATGACCTTCGTGGAAGAGTGAGAGGGACGGCGGAGATTGCTCATGCACCGAGAGAACAACAAAGCCAACCTCACCCAATCGTTGCTCTCCCCGGCCTCCCTCCAAACGGATAAAAAGTAGGCGCGCGCTTCAGCTCATGCTGGCGAGTTCTCTCCCTCTCTCGCTAGCTCTCCCTAGGAAGCCATGATTGTCGTCCTCGCTGGAGAATCCTCGCTATCTCCTTCACCTGTCCATGCTCTCTCAATTTCTCCGCGATTCGGTACGTGGTTATCGATCAGATGCAGGAGGAGCAGCAGGCGTCCACGTTTTCTAGGGTTCCATAGAGCGGCCATTTCCAAACCCTTAATTCCGGGGTTTAAGCATGCGTCGGTTGCACATTGCCGGCCCAAGGCGGGCAGAGAAGGAACGGAGACCTGGACTCCGGCAGTTTCCCATTTCTCAGACGTGGACGCGGTTGCGGAGATCGCGGAGGGAGTCGATGGCGATACTGTGAAACTCGTCGAGGTTCGTTTCGTTTGTGGTTGGATTGCTTTCTACGTTCCTGCACTGTAGAAGTGTTCAGCTTTTTTACGTAGGTTTTTATATTGGAACTTGTAAGTTTCAATTGGGAACTGGAACACTGTGTAGGGTTTACTTTATTGCGGGTTTATGTCTGTTGGCATTGGTTGAGTTCGTTATTGGATGCGAAGAAGTTGATTTATGTACATTGGATGGATCAAGTTCTTTGTCGTAAGTACAGCATTTGGTGAAACGAAAGAATGTGGATTCTCAACGCGTCGTGGGGAATTGTGATCATTCGGGGAATTTCATTAGATCGAGAATTGAAACATTGTTACTTCCCTTTGCATGCTGACGGTTCTTTTTCATATTTGGGCCTCGTTGACAGTGCAAATTGGCGTGTTCCTTTTTTTGAATTGCATTTAAATTATGGAAGAACTTTGAGGTTTGGTAAGTTTCTTGTGTTTACCTAGAGCTTTAATATGGCTAAATTACCAACTGAAGCAATAGATATTAATTGCAAGAGTCTAAGGTCATGTGTTATTGGAATAAAACGATTTGTTTTTTTTTCCTGCTATTTTGAAGAGTTCCTCTCTACAAGCCTAGAAGTACCAGTACATCTGCTGCATGCCGCTGGCATCTAATCATTTTTTTAGTATTTTCTTCCCCCAGAAACTGAAGGATGGAGAGCAAGAAAAGTTGGTGAATTTGCAGCGGAAAGCAGACATACAGTTGGATAGGATGCTTACAATGGCCTCAACTTGGAGTAGGGTTCTTTTGTCTCTACAGGGGAAGCTGAAAGGAACCCAGTGGGACCCGGAGCATTCTCACCGGATTGACTATAGTGAATTTCGCAGGCTTCTTGACTCAAACCACGTGCATTTCATGGAGTACTCAAATTATGGTCAGACGGTCTCAGGCAAGTTGTGTCTTTTGACTTCTTAAACAATTTTTTTTTTGATTTGTTCACCTTTCTTTTGCTTTTAGTTTTTATGATTGGTCCAATATATTGCAAAAAGTGATATTTTAATATGTTGTCATCAGTTCAATATACTTGCTGCTTGTACTGCTATGCTGATCAGTTTTCATTGATCAGTTCACTGAAACTGCTTACATTGTACACTGATTAAAAAAGGTGAACTAATTTTCTGTTTACAAGAGGCTGTTTTTAAAAAGAAATCTCAAGCTATCCTATTTTTCTGCTGGATACATTTGCAGTTATTTTGCCATATTACAAAGATGGGAAGCCTGAGGATACAAAAGATGATTCAAGGAGGGAGATCATATTTCGACGACACGTGGTTGATCGTATGCCTATTGATTGCTGGAATGATGTGTGGAACAAGTTGCACCAACAACTTATAAATGTTGACGTTATAAATGTTAATCCAGTTTCTGCTGAGGTTTATTCCACAATTGCTACTGCTGTCATCTGGTCCATGCGTCTCGCCCTTGCAATTGGTTTATACTTCGCTATTGACAGAGTGATGCAACCAATCTATGCAAAGATAATACCCTGTGATTTAGGAAAACCACCAGAAAAAGTTCCCCGGCCCCTTAAACGCCATGCACTTGGTTCATTAGGTAAAAGCAGGTAACTGAAAAATATCCTCATCCACTATCATTGCAAGCAGATGTTCCTTTTTTTTTTCCTTTTGGTAATTGGGCTGAAGAACTTTATCATTTTAATATTTTATGAATCTATTAGTTTGACATGTTTTAATGAATGATAATCATCTGTTTGTTTTGCTTCCTGCTTCTCCTTCTCCTTATACCCTTGCAAATTAAATGCAATTTCTAGAAAACTGTAGCTTTTATAGTAAGTCTTGGAAGTTCTATAAAGAAGACCCATACCTGTGAAATCTTGGTCAGGATGAACTTATGGAGAAATATGACCATGGACCATTCCACTAATTGTCCTATTATTTCTTCATTTTTCTTTTTCTAAACGGAATAAAAACCTGCGTCTATGACAAATATCAGACTTCAGAGTTACGTGAAAATCTTACTTTTGTAAGCAACCCTGTCAATATACCTTCCATAATATAATGGTTTTTACTTTTTACATGATACATCGTGGAATGTGCAGTTTCCTTTGTAACTTTATTGTGAGTCGTGACTAGATAGAGGGAAGTTCTTGCCAATTTAGTTAGATGTCTGCTAGCTGAATAGGACATTAGTTTGGTGGCTGAAGGGTTGCTGGGTATAATGACATCCAACTTGCAACTGAGGGTAAAAAGAAAGCATTTTAATTTTTAAGGCTCTAATCATGTGTTTTTAGTAATATGTCAGTCTTGGCCAACTCCCATGCACTAGAGTAGCATGTTAGACAAATATTTTAGTGTCACACTCACACCTTGTTTACATGATCTTTCAAATGGTATGATTTATTTTAACTTTCATGGTTCTTGTTCTTTTTTATTGTTTTCTCTTTTTTTTTTTTGGGATAATATCCAGAAAGTTATACGATATTGCTGGTCCTCATGATAGCTTGAGTCTTGAGATTTATGAACTGAGTTTCTTGTTATAGCTTTGAAAGGTTGAAAGTTTCTTAAAAAGTTAAAATGTTCAATTTGAGAGTGAAGAACTAAATGCTATTGAAGGTTTAGAAGTTGCATTGTATCTTGAAGAATATATTTTAGCATGTGTCGCTGTCACTGATTGCCTTTGAATTTTTTGTAAATTTTTTTTATGTCATTCTAGCTCTTTCCAGGGTTAGGCTCAAAAACAGTTTATATTTGTGATGTTGAATTGGAGAAAACTAGAAAATGATTATAGTGTTTAATGATCTTGGTAAGACGACCCTTCAATAAGTTGCTATTTCATATCATTGTTCACCAGGGCCAAATTTATTTCAGCAGAAGAAACTACAGGGGTTACATTTGCTGACTTTGCTGGTCAGGAATACATAAAAAGACAACTGCAGGAGATTGTTAGAATACTGAAAAATGAGGGGGATTATCAGAGCAAAGGTATTTATTGTCCAAAGGGGGTGCTCCTTCATGGACCTCCTGGGACTGGTAAAACACTACTGGCCAAAGCAATTGCTGGTGAATCAGGACTTCCTTTTTTTGCTGCAAATGGCACAGATTTTGTAGAGGTAATCACTTTTTATTTGTTCATACATGGTCTTGGACCTTATTCATAATTATTTCTGAACTTGTCTTGCAATGTCATGCTTCATCAAGATGGTTCAATCTATGCTTTTGTGCCATAGTTTATGCAGTGGCTACCAGTACCGTGTATGCTTCCAGCATATGTGCCTGTATGAGATAGTTTTTTGAATCTTTTCAAAGCATATGTGGCTGTATGAGAGGGTTTTTTTTTTTTTTTTTTAAATATATTTGACTTTTATATAGGTGACATACATGCTGATGTTGAAAGTTTAAAACCTTGACTTGCAGATGTTTGTTGGTGTTGCAGCAGCTCGTGTCAAGGACCTCTTTGCTAGTGCACGAAGGTTTGCACCATCCATTATATTCATTGATGAGATAGATGCTATTGGAGGAAAACGTGGTGGGCCAGATGTTGGTGGGGTGAGATGGATGAATTTCCTAATTCTCTGGCTTTACTGCATAGCATGACCTTACTGTGTTTCTTTTGTGCCTGAAAACAAAGTCTATATCATCTTCCATTTGCTAGATATATTGCATTTCTAATAAAAGCAAAACCAAAGAAGTGCAAGCTTGGCGAGTAAAGCTCTAGCGTTAATGTTCTTCATTTAAATCTTTTTTCTAGTGAACATATCCAATTTTTTATAATAAATTGCAAAAGATTGCTGATATTTATTGCCATCTTTCCAAGGAATTCTTAATTAGGTGAATCTGATTTTACTCACTCTCTCTTTGTGTCTGTTCTAAGCAAAATGGCCTTTAGAAGTTGAAAAATAAGAAAACAGATGAAGCATTTTAACCATCTGTATATCTTTCTTTATATATGTCATGGGATCAGGGTTTTCTTTGTATCCCACGAATCTGTTTGATGCTTATTTTATAGTTCTTATTTATTGCAACTCAGGGTGGAGCTGAAAGGGAGCAAGGTTTGCTTCAAATTCTTACAGAGATGGATGGTTTCAAAGTTTCAACTGCACAAGTAAGATAGAAATGTATATTTCTGTTTGCGAGTTGGAATATAACAAAGAGTATAGCAGGTTCATTTCATATTCTTGCTTTGCCAGGTTTTAGTTATAGGTGCAACTAATAGAGAGGAATTATTGGATGATGCTCTCAAAAGAAAGGGTCGTTTTGATAAAATTATACGCGTTGGCAAGCCGTCAAAGGATGGAAGGTTGGCAATACTGCAGGTTTGCTGTGGAGATTAAATCTTTTGCATTGCATTAATGTTCTGCAGCCAGTTGGCTTTATTTGGAATATAATTGGAGATGGTTTTTACAGGTTCATGCACGGAACAAGTTTTTTAGGTCTGAAGAAGAGAAAGAGATCCTCCTTAAGGAAATAGCAGAACTTACAGTAGATTTCAGTGGAGCAGAGTTGCAAAATATACTGTAAATTTCTGGTTTGATTTCCCAGCTGTAGCCATCATCTTACAAATACTGGTCCTCTGAAGAAGTTGAGCTTGCTTTGTAGGAATGAAGCTGGAATTTTGACTCAAAGAAAGGATAAGGACTATATTGAGCGAGATGAGCTTTTGGAGGCCCTTAAAAGGGTAAATGTCTTTTGCATGGTGTTGTTAACTTGTTAATAAACTTAGGTATCTGGTACGATGGTCCCTAACGTCGGCCTCATCCCTCGGCGGGCTCCTAGGCTGGCCCGTATCAGTATCCGAACTTTTTGTTGATTTTTAAAACTATGACATTTAATCTTTTTGTGGTTTGCATTTTGCAGCAACAAGGTACTTTTGAGACAGGTCAAGAAGATCAGACACAGATTCCCGAGGATATGAAGTTGCGGTTGGCTTACAGGGAAGCTGCAGTGGCAGTCCTTGCCTGCTGTTATCCAAATCCTAATCGTCCATTCATTGAGGTTTTTTGTTTTTACTGTGGCTGACATCTATATAAATGAGTATTTATTATTTTTGTTAGCCTGGCAAGAGTTATCCATTCTTTACTCTTTTTTGTGCGTGATTGTATTTATTGCCTTCACAGACTGATATTCGGACTATACATAGCCAACCAAATATGCACTATGCTGATGCCAGTGGAAGGGTCTTCTCTAAAAAGTCTGATTTTGTGAACGCTATTGTGCGTGCCTGTGCGCGTAAGTCTTGAATCATCCTCAATTGCTTGTCCATTCCTCCTGTATCTCCCACAATTTTTTTTTTGGGTCAAAGCTTTATTATTAACTGTTGTTTATGCTGCTATAGCGACAAGACTGTTTGTGGACCTGGAGCATATTATTTTTAGTGTTATATGTTATGCTTTTATGCTTGGTGAAGACTGTATTGTTGCATGATGAGCTAAGATTCCACCCTTTTCTGAAGCTATAACCACACAGAGAAATGCTTTCTTTTAATTTTCTTTGTGGACATGACTTGGATATTGTGAGGTATTGGCCTTATCTTTAAAGGTTGGAATATTGCAGCATTTAAGAGTCTTGCATTTCAAAGCTGAAAAACACAAGCAGTGACTAGTAACTTTCTTTGCAGCTATGTCACATGGGTGCAGGTATGGTACGGGTGTGGGTACGGGTTCGGACATGGAAATTTTGAAAATCGTGGGTACGCGGGTATGCAAATTTTATATTTTAAAAAATGATAAAATAAAAAAAAGCATTAATAGTCTTATAATCTACAAAAAATCTAAAAATTAAAGAAAAACGAGAGGAAAATATAGAATCTTATTGGAAGGGAAATATAAATGAAGGGAAAATAAAAAAAAAATAGAGAAATATATTTTTAAAAGTTTTAAAATGCAACCGTGCCCCAGCCGTACCCACGTACCGACACGGGTACTTGGGAAAAAGTGGCATACCCGTGTCACATAGCGTTGTAGAAAAGAAAGCTGAATACCAAAACTTTTAATAGAATTACATTTAAAATATAATAAAATAAGAAAGGGAAAGATCTGAAGGTGCAGAATTATGTTGTTTAAAGTTTGATATTTTAAAAATATTCTAATGACTCAAAAACTTTTTTCTCATTGTATGCCTTACAGACACACACATACACACACAGAGAGACGATTCGGTGGTGTGCCTCAAGTTTTTTGCATTCATGTTTCCTACCTTAATACCTTCCAATTAAATGTTCAAACTACCAAAATCATTTGATGAGAAGGGTACTATGTATATTGGTACGAAATGAGTGTTCCTTCTGCATACCTAGGTTGGCTATAGCATGAATTGAGATCCTTTGCAGTGGGTGGTTACAGTTGGTATCAAAGCCATGTAAGGATGCATGTTTCATAAGATGGTGGCGTCCCAAATGCCGATGCTGGCATAACATCTGTTTTACACACAAAAGTTTGAGAGATTTGAATGGCCATATGCACTCAAGTCTGATACTACCTCTATCCTGGTTTCTAACCTCTCTTGGGGTAAACCAAATCCTGCTACGACATGAGTAGGAATTTGCTACAGTAGATTCTTGAGTAAATTTTGAATCAGGTTGCAAAGGTGCTGCTTTCCACCAGTTATTACTGTCACATGACAATTACTGATCTCTTGATACCCTTGGTAGTGTGCCCTACAAATTTACAATGATACAATCAGTTTTTTCCGGTATTTCAATAAAAACCTTTATTAAATTTCTAGTTTACTGAGTTGTTATGTTACTTGATTGTTTTCTTCAATCATTGATGGGCAGCTAGGGTCATTGAAGAGGAGATATTTGGCCTAGACAATTTGTGTTGGATTTCTGCTACGGCGACTTCTGAAGCGGCAAGGCTTGCCGAGCTGTTGATTCTGCAAAGTGGAATGACGGCCTTCGGAAAAGCATGTTACCGAGTAGAGGGTGATCTTGTACCAAATGTAAGATCATAAAAAGCATTGCTGATGTCACTGTGAACTGTTTAATGTGTCTATGCATAGGTCTGAAGCACACTCATAGGTCTGAAGCACACAGGATTTTGGCCTCATGCCACACAGTACTCACAGTTTATTATTTTGTATCCCACAGCTTGCACCAAAGCTCGAAGCTCTCAGAGAAGAATATGTCCGTTTTGCTGTAGCCAAATGTTCAGCAGCTATACGGGAGTACCGATCTGCTGTAGAGACAATTACAGGTTAAGCAAATTAGCATGAATAGTAGAGAGTAGATTTTTTTAGTTCTTTTCCAGATATATTATGTAGGCTTTTATAGTTGAAACTAGTCTCATTCAAACAAAAGAAAAAAAAGATGGTGAATCAGTATTTGAAAGAATCTGATCAAACTATGGAAAGTGACAACTTTCTAATGATGTGGACGGACAAATGAATATCTTATTATTTTATTAATGAATTCATTGTTTTTTCTGCAGATTTTTTGCTTGAAAAAGAGGAAATAAAGGCAGATAAGATCTGGGATATTTTCTTAAAGGCTCCAAAAGTACCTCAGGTGCTTATCTATCTTTGGTTAATGCATGTCCTTTTTGAATTCTTGGTGGACAAATCTGGTAGATGGGCCTAAGAGGCTATCCTGGCTTGCTGCCATTAGGCTGCTTTTAGGAGCCATTCACGATAGGAAGTGTGGGTTTCTAACCTTTTAATGTGCAATCCAACATTGGACCTTTTCTTTTTGTGGGTTTTTTTTTTTTTTGGTGGGGGGGGGGGGGGGGGGGGGGGGTGTTCCAAATCCTTGCTGATGTAACTTTTTTATCGGATTTGACACTTGCAAGTTGGATAGTGGTTGGGTTATGCTTACCATACGGACAATCCATACAGAGCCTTAAGGTTTAATCCAAAAGAACTCAGGCTCAGCATGTCGTTAGCTAAAGCTGGATTTCTTTAGACAACCTTCTCTTGCACAGGTTAAAAATGTGAGTCATGTGACTGTTTTTGTTGTCAAAAGCACCATCTTGGTGCTAACCTTGTGCCTAGGATTGCCTAGGTAGGGCTGGCTTAGATACTTTTAGAAAGAATAGCTGTATGAGTGTATGTAGTTTTTGCATATTTCAAGTTTCAAACTTATGGATACATTCTTGTTTAAAAATTTGTGAACACCTGGGGAACATCTTTAGATACTTCCATAAAATAGCTCCATGTACTTGCTTAGGGGTTAATATTTCAAAAAGGTTAGCTGCGTATACATTTTTTGCATAATGCCAATTTGTGCCTATGTACGTTTATTGAGAGAACAGGGGGCTTTGGACTGATCTGTTTTAGCCTTAGTAGGCACAGACCTTTTTGACTAGGCTGGGCCACTTAGGCACCTAAGTCGCAAAAAAAAAAAAAATCAAATCTTTTCTCTCCTATTTCCTTCCTCCTCTACTTCAACTTTTTTTTAATTCTTCTACATTTTCCCAATTTCTTTTCCTGTTCTTCCTCTTCTTCATCATGTTTTTCCTGTTGTATACTTTTTGCCAGTGTTATCCGTATCGTACGATACGGACGCGTATCGTACGATACGTACCGTCCGTATCAACACTATCGATACGGTACACCTTATATTTGCGATACGCGTACGTATCGTACGCGTATCGCATGTATCGTATGATACAGTGGGTGTATCGTACGATACACCCGATACTCCCCCGTATCGCACGATACGGGGAAAAATGCAGTTCAACTGTTAAATCTAACATAAAAAATTAATCTGATATATTTAAAGTAAAAGTTATCAACAGAGCAAAATACTTCATTCTGTACATTTGTGTTAGTAGAGAAGAAAAGGAAATTATTGTCATGTTATCCAAAAAAAGGCATCATATTGTTCTGAACAAATAGATTCTTTTGACCAGTTTTGTGTTAAGGCAGAGTTTTCTCTGCTTTTATTGTTCTATTACCCTTTTGTTCAAGTTGTCTTATTCATTCACAATATTAATAATTTAATACCATATCATTCACAATATTAAGAAGACCAGGCAAAATTTAAATTTTCCCATNTTTCTGATTTTTACTAGTTTTTTCATATTTTTTTAGATTTTTTCGGATTTTCCCTATTTTTTATAATTTTTTAATATTTTTTACAAATTTAAAAAATAATTTTACGATACGTTACGATACATTTACGATACGTTACGATACGGCGTATAGGTCGGCCCGACCGATACACGATACGATACGGCAGTGATAACATTGCTTTTTGCAGCCTGGGCACCAGTCAATGCCAGCCTAGGCCTTCTTGTAGGGCCGTCTGCTAGTGCATTTGGCTACTAAACACTTTCAACACAAATTTTGTTTCACTAAGCCATGATTTTGTTTTCATTAAGTTCTCATGTAGCATCCTCTTTTCTGGTTTTGTTGCTCCCAGATCAAGCTTGTCGTTAAGTCTTTTTGTTTTTTTTTTTCATACACACCATGGTCATTTAGGAAGCAATAATTATCGGACTAAGCAAAAGAAACATGAAGCTATGTTTCCAGTAGAGATTTAAGCAGTCTAAAACATTCATAAGCCATTTTGGAGCTAATTGCTGTACTTGTCCACATACTTGTGAGCACTTTTTCATTGTTAGAAATTCATATTTTTTTTTTCTTGCAGCCACCAGTGCAAGAAGTTGATGAGTACGCTGGTCTTGTTCACTCGGGAAGGTGGGGAATTCATGGGGCTTCTCTTCCAGGCAGAGCAACCTTTGCTCCTGGTTACGTTGGCTTTGCTACATTTGGAGCACCTAGGCCTATAGAGGTAGTCATGATTAAATACGATGTTTGTTCATGATCCTGAATAGTTTTTACTGCGCCCTAATTGTTAATGGCCTTATTTCGTGTGCACAGACACAAATTATCAGTGACGACACTTGGAAGCTGGTGGATGGAATTTGGGAGAATAGAATGCAGGAAATTAATGAGGGCGTGTCTTATGAGATTGAGGAAGCCACGGAACTGCCTCACCTGCTAATGGCTGATAACTTCCTCTGATTGTAGTGTGATTTCTGAGGTACTGTTTTTCTTTATTAGTCTTTTCCCTGGAAAACACTAAAGAAAGACGTCAACTGAGTGGATTGAATTGGTCACATGGATTGTTATGTTTAATTATGGTGCTCAAGGTCCCTTACGTGTCTAATAAGATGGGATAGGACCAGGAGCCCCTCTCCCAGTAGAGTTGCACCAGGCAAGTTTCCTGGCGTGTCTTGTCATTACCAGATTGATGCCAGGATGATTACCTACCTGCATGATCCCCATAGTCAATTGTGTGGCTTATGTCAGCATGTCCAGACATAGTGAACTTGTGTCTTGTTTGATCGCTATTTTTAAATGCACACTTAGTGCAAAGAACAATATTGCATGATTGTGGTTCACTAGTTCACTTCACAGACCTGATTTAAGATAGCTTTTAGTCGGACAGCTGCTGAATGGGCCTCAAGTGCAAGTAAACAGAGTGTAATGTTTATTTACCTTTCTAGATCAATTTAGATCCTCATATAAATAATTGAAAAATCATTTGTTACATGAGAAGACTGGTTACTGACTTACGGCCTGACCTATTCATGACCTAGCTTCAGCTTGTGTGTCAGGCTGAATTCTGTTTGGCAATTCAGTTAGTCATGAATAAAGCACGAGCAATGCTGGCTGATCCTTGTGTAACCAGTGTTATTCTTTTCTTGTATTGTTGAAAAGAGGGTAATACTTCTTCCTATTTATAACTCTGCTTGCTGGTGGACCAGCGAAAGTGCTAGGTTTTGGTGACCTTAATTCAAGCACAGATCATCCTTTCAGTGTGGTGGTTCAAGAAACCTGCTAGGCATTTGGTTTTGCTCAACCGGAAACTGTTTCTGCTCTTAAAAGTATCATATTTTTTCATATGAAAGATCATCTGGTGACTAACTCGTCTCATGCTTCTCTTCCATTCTTCAGGTGCAGCATTTCATTGTGAACGCTTGACAAACACTCCGCAGAACCAAATGAACATATCAAATCTCAGGTGGAAAGCAATTTTTTCCCTCCAGCTAGATGATTCTCTGAGCTTGGCCTGGAAACGGGAGATACCATAATACATTAAAGTGCATCAGATGTACGGGAAAGACATGGAGCTTTTCAAGAAAGCGGCAAGACTTCTGATCTTTCATGCAAAAGCGAGCCAAGTTGGGTGAGTTCAACTGCACAGTGAAGATGGTCATGAGATTGAGCATCTCCATGGCAGTGGTGTCTTAAAAGCAGCAGTGTCTGAAGGCGACTAGTGAGTGCGTGGTGCAAATTTTTAGTGGGGCTTGCATCATGTGTGGGAGAGCTGGTCAAGTACCAGGGATTTTGTAGGCAGGAAAATAAAGTTGGGGTTATAGCGACTGCACGTGATACGTTTCTATATTGTAGAACTATACATTCCAAAAGGATGCAATTTTGTAACATATTTTTGCCGTATAACTTCCCTGTTCATGTTTCAACTCCTTAGGTTGCAGACTTCAGAACTATATAAGCACTGGAAGGAAAACAAAAAAATAATGAAGCCGTTGACCTTGTTTGGTTAAGAAGTCTGCGGGATCGGACCGACTATTTGACACCTCTCTCTCTCTCTCTCTCTGAGCTCATGCCTTGATCTCACATGTTTGGTATCTGCTCAGAGGTCTTCAGGCACCGACCGAAGCTCCATCACATCAAAAGCCACAAGAATTTTCTAGCCTGGACAGGTCAAGCCTAGTGTTGTTTGCACTGCATTAAGGTTTTGGTACTTTCAGATTTCAAAAGCATTATCACAATTATTGTTTTGGAAAAAATATTGACAAAGTTTTTGTTGGCTATTTTTCGGTGAAGTTCTTATAAGAAAAATTTTGGGAAGAAACTTGGCAAATTTTTTCAAAGTAAAAATCTTAAACATAGAAAAAATAAAATAAATGAGAAACTAATAAAAAGGAGAAAAAATCATATAAAAAGAAAGAAAATGAGAAATATTCATTTTTGAAGAGGTTTTCAAAATCTGAGGAGATTTTCTCGATATTTTTTGTTTTACTTGAGTCGAAATCTCTCAATATTTGTGGCGATGTTCAAAGGTGAGGCCGGAGGGGATAGAACCCACCACTCCTTCACAGCTACATAGTTGCCTGCTCATCTGCATTGTTGAAGTGACATTGAACCTCTGAGGTGAGACTCGGTACATGTAGATGGACTGCCTATTCAGGTGACAGGAAAATGATGGTAGTGGATTTGTCCAAAATGTTCATGGTAATCATCTACTCCACTCTTCTTTCTTCTCATTTATCAAGTTCATGCTCTCAAATGAATGTGATAGGCGGTGGACATCAAGTAATAACTAAATTCCAGTCAGAGTTTCACCTCCACAGACCACAGTCATTATGGTTTCCACATTCTTTAATATGCCTAATGTGATGGATTCTCTTCCATATTTGCGGGCTTCAAAAATATTGTCATGGCAGATACAGGTTACTGCAGATGTTCAGCTGACTGGGAGTGAGCATGTGCTAGCTGCTCATACGAACAAGGGAAAATATTTAGTTCTGGGTCTACTTTTTCTAAGAAAAGAATCACTTTTTTATAAATTTCTAACAAGGGCAACATTTACCGATAAAAATTGTCCAATAAGTGCTCGAAGTCGAAGTAAACTTCTATTAACCAGAAAAAATAATACAGTCAACTAGAATGGTAAGAAAGTAATTAGTAGTAGAGAGCAGTATTGAAAAAAATTACAGCCAATCTTCTCCATTTCTCCAGTTAATGAAGATTCACTTTAAGCCCTTATTTTACAGCTTCCATGAAAATTGTGACCATTATTAGAAAAATCACAAGATGTGGTCCTTTTGTGAAATCATAGGTAAGATAGGACCCAAAATGCCAATTTCTCATAAGTACCAGGTGAAAACATATTCACTCTCAGTAGCAACAAATGCCCGGATTGCTTAAGCTTCCTGTAAACTTGTGGAATGAAGTTGGGTCCGCGCAACATTGTTGCTCCTACAATGCACATTTCCTTCAATTTGCAATAGTTGATTCAACCCGTCAAGTGTTTCATAGATTTGCCTTCTATTCTGATGCTGCAAGTCTGCAACCAGAAATTCATGAACAATGCCAGCCACTTCAATGGAGCTACATCCAGGAACCTTCTCTATATCACGCTCTCTCATCATTGCTCGAATTTGCAGCACATCATCCCAATCTCCAATTGACGCATAAACGTTGGACATAAGCACCTGGTATGCAGGATTCAAGTGCTCCAACTTCAGGATTTCCTGTTCTGCAATTTCTGCTACTCTGGAATTCCTATGGAGCTTACAGGATCCAAACAATGTGGCCCAGATCACGACATTGGCCTTCATGGGCATGTTCATAATGAATCCTAGTGCCTCCTCTAGCTTCCCTGCTCTGCTCAGAAGGTCTACAATGCAGCCATAATGCTCAATTCTAGGCTTCAGATGAAAATCTCTCTCCATGGATTGAAAGTATCGAAGACCTTCATCAATGGAGCCTGCATGGGTACATGCTGAAAGAACAGCAATGAAGATCACATCATCCGGTTGTGTTCCCTCCTTGCACATTCTGTCAAAGAGTGCAAGAGCTTCTCTACTATGTCCATTGAAGGCCAGGCCTGAAACCATGGATGTCCAAGTGATGATGCATTTCCGAGTCATTTCCTTAAAAACTCCACGCGCACTGTGGATATCACCACACTTCGCATACATATCCAATAGTGAATTACCAACAGCCAAACTCATCTCAGATCTAGTTCTGTCAATATAAGAATTTATCCACCTTCCAAGATCCAAAGCACCTATCTGGGCACATGCTGTAAGAGCACTTGTGACTGTCACCTCGTCTGGTTGGAGTTCGGTTACCAGCATTTGTTGAAACAAGTTCAATGCTTCATTATATCGACTGTTGTGGGCATAACCACTGATCATTGCGTTCCATGAAACCACATTTTTCGCTGGCATCTGATCAAATAGCAGACGTGCTGAGAACATGTCGCCAGATTGTGCATAACCCGAGACCATAGATGTCCAAGATACAATACTCTTTACAGGCATCTTTTCGAAAATGTTTTGTGCTGTTTGCATGTCGCGAAGCTGGATATAACCTGCAACCATCGAATTCCATGTAACAACATTTCTTTCAGGCATCTGATTGAAAAATGTCTGTGCCTGTTCAATCTTTCCAAGCTTCATGTATCCTGCAATCATGGAGTTCCACGACACTATATTCTTCTCTGGCATAGAATGAAACAACTCCAGAGCTGTTTCAGCATCTTCATGAGACATACATGCAGCAACCATCGAGTTCCAAGACACAACATCTCGTTCAGCCATTTCATCAAACACTTTAAAAGATGCACCTACATCCCCGCACTTACAGTACAGATCGATAAGGGTGTTCTGCACAAAGACATTGCACTCGAAACCAGATTGAAACACATGGGTATGCATCATTTTGGCTTCGGTTAGATCCTCAAAAGCTTCCAGAGATTTCAGCAAGAAGGTGAAGGTATAGTTGTTAGGAAAGACACCAACGCCTCTCATATTATTGTACAGAAAAAGTGCATCCCTCTGATGATTGTGTTGGTTGCAGGCCTTGATCACACTGTTGTAGAGGAACACATTTGGAGAAGGTGCAAATTTGAAGACCAAGAGCGCATATTGGAATTGGTTCAACGTTGAGTAGAGGTGGATGAGTGAGCCCAGCAGAAGGTTGCTCCCTTGGAGGCCGTGCAAGAAAATTTGTGCATGGGCCTGATAGACTTGTCTCTTGGAATTGCACTTCTTCAATATTTGAAAGATTCTGCTTTCCATTTCAATGGAGATCAGTAGGGCCACCGGTTTGGAAATCCTAGCATGGTTGCTATAGCACACGGACCAAGAAGAGATTGAAGACCTTGTTGCCTGATAAAAGAACTATGTGAAAGGAGAGCTCAAGGTTCATGCCGAGCTACTAAGCTCTGCATCTAGTTAGTTTTATTTTACTGTGGTGCTACCCAGTGAATAACCTAAATGAGGACTGGTTCAGGATACGGGTGTCTGTTATCAGGGATTCAGGATGTAGATGAAAATTTGATACAGAACACAGAGAGAAATTTCTTGGCCAATGCCTCGCACTGCTCTGTCTTCGTGTCAGAGAGTCGGGGAGAGAAACACTATGTTGGTTTCTAAAAGAGGTAAACAGGCAAAATGTTAAAGTATTCAATGAAGAAAATAAAAATTTAATTAAGTGAGAACTTTGAAAATATTGATAAAAGCATTGCACTCTTGAGTTGGCCGTTGTGTTTAAAAGATTCGACGCTGATCTAAGACTGATCAAAAGTCTACCAAACGCCTCCCAAATTGGATGAATAAACTACTTATTTGTCATTAAAACAAAATTTATAGAAAAGAATCTAGAAACTAGAAAATATTGGTATTTTGCGGGACATTGTCACATTGGACTTCTTTTCCCTCTTTAATCAACCATGGAAAAATATATAATATACGTAACCATGAAGAGGTAGAAAACGAGACCAAAGGTGCCGTCCACTTTTTTGTCATTTGCCAAACTTTCCTTCTGACTAATTCTGAGTGGAAAATTTCCCTTGAGTCGGACGCACGAGTCAAGTTTGGACATGAAATGAGACGTAACCCGACCCATTTCCCATTTGATGCCGTCAAAAGGGAGGAGGAAGAAGGGAAGTTGAGAAGAGGATTCTCTTTCTCGCGAACCAGCAATGGCTGCATCCGTCTTGGTTATTCTCGCAAGTCTCTTCCTCGGCTTCGTGGTAGCGTTCTTTTGCTATCTTTGTGCCATGGTGGTCGAGTCTAGGCGGAACAGGAAGCAGGTGGCGGCGGGGTTCTTTCACCCTTACACGAACGACGGTGGCGGGGGCGAGAAGGTGCTCTGGTGCGCTGTGAAGGCTGTCCAGGAGGAGTACCCCAATCTCGAATGCTTCATTTACACAGGCGACGATGCTACGCCGCAGAGCCTCTCTGCCCGCGCCGTCGATCGTTTCGGCGTCGAGCTCCTTCGCCCTCCTCAGGTAGTCTACCAATTTCTCCTTCTGTTTCTTGTGCTCTTAATTCATTGGATTATTTGACCAATAAAGGTGCTAATTTTTCTTGGAATTTAGCAAAAAGACATTCAGTAATTCCAGCTATTTACGGATTTTCATAGTTGATTTCATAAAAAGGGCGTTTGTCTGTTTCTCCCATCTATTTGGTGCTTTTCATCAAGAATGTCTATAATGAACTTGATCTAGTCCTCTTTCTCTTATTTGTTGCTGATTCCAGATTCACCCTAAGTCGACCAGAACAGTCCTTCCTCTGTCGGCAATGTTCTGGACCGTTTTCCCTTTTTTTTCTTCTTATGATTCATTAGATTTTAGGGTCGTCTGAGGTCTCGATTCCTCGTGGATGGAAATAAGGTACACACAGCGGGGACTCCGAGTGTGTTCAGAACACGATTAGGAGTACCATGCTTTGCACTACACATCTATGCATCTATATTTAGTATGCTTAGTCAAAAATATTTAGAACTTAGGATACCGTATTTCTATTCCAGCATACAACCATTCAATGCATGTATTCGTATTTAGGCATGTTCACGCATAGTTCCATCATCATATCATGCAAATATATATTCTTTCGACCTGTTTTGGGGACGGATAAAAGAAAAGGACCGAATCACATTCACCACCAAAGCATTGAAATTGAATAAACTTATTATGGTGGTTATTGCGGAGTTCATACACTTCTCAAGTAGCATAGATTCTCTTAAAGTGGTATTATAGAGATTTCTCTTAATATAACGAATATCTTCATTTTGTTGTGTTTCTTTTGTGGAGAATATATCTTTTGTTCATGTGAATGCTTTTTATTATGCTTAGTCCTGCACAGAGTTGAGATGCAGTCAGAGCAGTAGTAGTAGCAGCAGCAGTAATAGCACTAAAGTCTAAACCGATAATGAGTTCTTGGAAGCAGCATGAAAGTGGCTGTTCAAATTGTTTATAAAAAAATGCACATATATGAGTGGAGTATCTCCAGAACTGGTTAAACATCGTTTTTTCATACTTTCAGTTCATAGATTTCCTTTTTTCCTTGCATTTTTTACTTAGTTGAGCATCAGCATTCTTCAAGATTTCCAATTCAAACATAACTAAACGAATCATGGTGAAGACAAAGAAAAGATTGTGCAGTTAATTTGGTTTTATTTATTTTCTATTGTTAAGAAGAAGTGCATTACCAATTTGTTATGTTTTGATGGTTAGGTAGTTCGCTTGAACAGACGGAAATGGATTGAGGAAAGCACATATCCCCACTTCACCATGATTGGCCAGAGCCTTGGTTCAGTTTTTCTTTCATGGGAAGCCCTGCGGAAACTGACACCTAAATTTTATTTTGACACAAGTGGCTATGCATTTACTTATCCACTTGCATGGTTGTTTGGTTGCAAAGTCCTTTGCTATACTCACTACCCCACCATCAGTTCTGATATGGTTTCTCGTGTTCGTCAGCGCAACTCGATGTACAATAACAACAATCTAATTGCAGGAAGGTATCTTTCTGACTCAAATCAGTTGACTTATATAATCCATTTTCTGAAATCAACTTGTGGTGAGATTCTTAATATGTGGATGGGGTGCACCGTTAGGCACTGGAACTTATGTTTACTTTTTATTAAGATAGTAGTTTGTTGTAATAATATGCTTCTGGCTATAATTCTTTGGTAGGTGGCATAACATATAAATCATCCTTGTGGTTGTTTCAGTGTCTGGCTGTCCAATGGGAAGGTCGTGTACTACATGATTTTAAGCTGGATGTATGGATTGGCTGGTTCATGTGCACATGTAGCTATGGTGAACTCATCATGGACAAAAGCTCATATTGATAAGCTCTGGAAAATTCCTGAACGTACTAAAAGGGTTTACCCACCTTGCAATACATTAACTCTTCAGGTGGAAAATCTGTCTTTTATCTTTGATTGACTTTCTTTTTACTTCCAGAAACAGGAGCATAACATTCATAATTAACATGCTTAGATTAATGGTTGATTGATAGTTTTTGTTGTTTTATTTGGATACTGACAGCAAGTTATTGTAGTGGATTCATGTGGAACATCCATATCAATTATGTGTAAAGCTTCAAATGGCTCAACATTTTGTCATTTTGTACTTTTCAGTGTAGCAGTGTCTAACATTTTGCTTTTAAGAAAAGGAAAACTAAGCGTTTGTGTGACTGACAGCTTCTTGCAACTATGGCCAAAGGTCTTCCAGAATTGTGGAATACCAACAAGTTACCTACTCTTTTTCTACACGTATTGGTTTATCTGAATGTCAGCAACTGCAAGTCTGCATATCTAATGTCTCGCACAATCATGGTGCTTGCCAAAACCTGATCATCTTTTTTTGTCTCATGAATTAAGTCCTTGGCTAACTAGTTTCAATACATTTCCGATTCACACTCTGAAAATTTTGTCAAAATAATCTCTGCAGACTGTTCTTGTGAAATGCTTATTTAGAAAAATACTTTTGATGTTCTTGTTGCTTGTTTTCCTCCTTTTCCAATTTGATCATAGTTTGATGCATGATTCTGTACTGTCCAGACAGGCGCTTTCATTAGAGAGGTCCACAAAGCCCCCAAGATTTATATCTGTTGCTCAGTTTCGTCCGGAAAAGGTGATTGGAGGAACTTTAAGAAATTATTGAATGTTTCAACCTGATTACTGTGCACTTCATTATATTTTTGCTTCAAATGGATGCTATATTGTGTTCAGGCACATGCTCTCCAAATTGATGCGTTTGCACTTGTCATCAAGAAGCTACAAGCAGATGCACCAAGACCCAAGCTCCAATTTGTGGGTAGCTGCAGAAACAGCCAAGATAAGAAGAGATTGTCCCAGTTGAAGGAGAAGTGTGCTCAATTAAATATCAAAGAAGATGTAGAGTTCTATGAGGATCTAAAGTACAGGTTTGCCTCCTACTGTTAGTTCCAAGTCCTTGGGCAAGAAGATGCCTTCATGAATCTGAAATGCTTTTGCACTCAACGTCTTGAGGTATTTTGTGTCTGGTACTATACACGACTGCTGAAAAAATGGTTAAGGGTCTATATTTGAAGAACATGCATTGTGAATCAAAGGTACTTTGTCAATTCTTCTGACCTTACTAAGACTTTATTTTAGGGACCTGGTGCTACTTCTTGGTGGAGCTGTTTCAGGTTTGCACGCAATGATAGATGAGCATTTTGGCATATGCGTTGTTGAGTACATGGCAGCAGGTGCTGTCCCAATCGGTCAGTTGTTGCATCCTTGTTGCTTTGAAATCTAATTTCATGCTTTTGTTTTCCCTTAAAGATCATTTGATAGACAACCAGCTTTCGTGTTTATGCTCCCAGCTCATGATTCAGCTGGGCCTAGGATGGACATCGTTGCTGAAGAAGATGGACAGCGGACAGGATTTCTCGCCCATGATGTTGAAGGATATGCAGATGCCATTATCAGTATCATGCAGATGTCTGATGCAGAGCGGCTGAAGATTGCAGCAGCTGCAAGAAAGCGTGCTAGTAGGTTTTCTGAGGAAAGGTTTTATGAAGATTTTAAGGCTGCTGTACGTCCTGTTTTTTGTAACTAGCAATTTTTAGCTGCTCCTCTCTTTCCACTATCTATTGATCAAAAGTTGGAATTTTTATATTTGCATGAAGATGCTGACCAATATTGTAGTTGTGAGGTGCTTGTGCTTCACAGAAAGGTGTGATGATGGCAGGACACAGATGGGCTCTGTAATTTTCCAACAACGGAGGCCGTTGATGAGGCTTGAGTTGTATTATTTGATTAAGGCCGTGTCCTTTTTGTTATGAAGGATGTTAGATATAATCAACTTCGTGATCTCCAATGTGGAATTGTTCCAAAAACCTAGTCAAACTACCCATGTTTACTTGCAACATTAGTTGACACTCTTGGAAATCGATGACTCATCATCAGTTACTGTATTTGCCTCTGCTTAAGCTGGAAATTTCTGGCCACGTACATGACATGTAGATGGCATCATGGCTAGATGCTACCCAGCTTAGCCATCGTTCTTGTTTAGCTTGTGAAAAGCTCCAGATAGTTGTCTTGTGCCTTCCGTAAGCTAAATAATAACCCTTTGTAGATGGAGAAAAATGACAATAAACAACAAAATCCCTCTTCCAAAGAGAGGACTTGTTGGTACCCCTTCTCTGCCCACCTCGACGAAAGATCGACCGTGGTGCATCAACGATTGGTTCTCAATCTGGAATTAACGAGGGCTTCCATTTTCAAGTAACTGAAGAATGAACCTTGCTTTCGCTTCTCGGCTTTCCTTGGTAGTGCCAAACTCATTAGAAGATTGCTGCAATCTGCATTCGAGTTTTTTTAATGACTTCCGTATGGCTAAGAAGCGAGAACCTGGCTGGCCAAAAAGAGGTCCACTTGTTTCTTCTCAATGAAAGACTCCAGCATCCAGGAGTTGCCCAAGTTAAACCAAGATCAAAAGGACTTAACGGTTAAGTGAACATACATGTCCGCTTATTCATATATTCCTGTTCTTGAATCTCCAAGATTCATGTATGCCTGAGAATCTGATTTTTTGCTGAAAGAGATTCCTCCTGATCTCTTTGGAGTGTATCACATAATTTAATGTTCTACTTATTTTTAATTTCTGCAGCTTCTAGGTTCGACTATGAAAGTTATTTTGCCCATGTGAATAGGCAGCGCAAGCCAAATATAAAGCATTAAACTTTCAACT
Source organism: Nymphaea thermarum (assembly GCA_011799765.1). Classification (NCBI taxonomy): domain Eukaryota; kingdom Viridiplantae; phylum Streptophyta; class Magnoliopsida; order Nymphaeales; family Nymphaeaceae; genus Nymphaea; species Nymphaea thermarum. The sequence continues at coordinate 176,459 of JAANDH010000342.1, forward strand.
CGGCTCGCATACGACTACACTAAGCTTTTGCTTAGAGCATGAATTTGACAACAACTTTCTGTGAACAAGATAAGGCATAATGTGCCTGGTCTAAGCCTGCAAAACAGGCTGATAATACGGATGTCAACAGGTCAAGTTTAAGTGGACACTGATACCCAGATCAGATCCCATTAAGCTTTTGGTAAAGAGAATAACATCTACTTATAGGTGAGTCGGGGTTATCCTATCACCCAATTGAGAGCCAAAGCTCCCTCCTTCCGCTTGCATTCAGGGCCTAGAGTTGTGTTGGTACAAGACGGTGAGATCTCTATATGCTTCAACTTATACATAGGACCTACCCCCCTTACTTATACATAGGACCCACCCCCCTTACGGTGCAGGCATAACCCCTTCAGGGTTCAAACTGGAAAAGAACCTCCAATGCGCCCCAAATCCACATGTTTGAGCTATGCCCTCAGGGCAAAAATAGCATTGGTTAGATCCGGTTCACAGTTTGCATGGAATAGTAAATAAGATGGCTCCATCCCATAATTCTTAGAGACCAATTATATCACCTAGGCATACCCAATATCACTCTATTTCTATTACATACCAAAGTTCAAAATGGGATCTGGGAGAGATGTATCGATATATCCGATCACATATAGAAAAAGTTAATACCTTTTAAGAATTCAAATTGTATTTGACATCCGATCGGATTGTGCATATATATATATATGTGTGTGTGTGTGTGTGTGTGTGTGTGTGTGTGTGTGTGTGTAAACAACCAATCTGATTAGATTAGATTGAATTTAGTTTTAAATAAATATTGTATATCTACTGCTCTTACATTTTGAAAGTCAGCTGGATTCAGTTTAAAATTCAGATTCAAATTCAAATATCTATTTTTAATCAGATTCAGATTGTGAAATCAGATTTCATATTTGGATTCATATATGACTTGTGTATTCACATTCGAATCTGAAATCATCTGGATACATCCTGGATACATCCAATTGAAATCCAATCTATTGAAATACCTAATCGCATGAGCCAACAAGAGCATTTGATGCACTGAAATATGCCATGAAATATGTTTGCAAGTAAAGTGAATTTTTTTCATAAAAAAATAATCAACCCTCTCGAAGGCGACTCTTGTTCCTAGAAATTTCAAGGAGTGAAAGCATTGACAGAAAGAATCCACTGTTCGACGGCTGGGCCGGCCAGCCGGAGACTCATTGGCACCAAGAGATTGTGCTTGGTCAGGTCATGGTGCAAAAGGATGTACAAAGTAAACCACAAGCTAAGATTCAAATTCAAGATCATAGCACATGCTTTTGTTGAGTGGGAGTGGGAGTGCGAGTTCATGGATTACTGCCACGCGATAGATGTTATTGAAAAGTGCACCTCTGTCGTACTACAGGGCGGTACATGCTTCCTTGGTCTTGGCCAATTCTCACGACCCTTCTCGTTGGGCCGCATTGATCCAGGGCTACGTCAATAATAAGAGTTACAGGAACGCTCTTCTAGTCTATGCAGAGAAGCATTGTCTCAATTTAAGAGTATCTCATCATGCCATCATTCCCTTGCTACTCAAAGCCTGTGCTGCTCTGTCCTCTGGTTTTTCTGGAAAGAGTATCCATGGGGATCTCCTCAAGTCAGGAACCGGGTGCAACCTGTATATCCAGACTGCTCTCGTCGATATGTACTCGAAATGCAAATTTCTTGTTGATGCCCGGACACTATTCGATGAAATGTCTCAAAGAAGCGTTGTGTCTTGGAATGCAATGATTGGTGGATATGCAAAGAATGGTGACATGGGGAGTGCTTTGGAGCTTTTCGAGTTGATGCCCGAGAGGAGCTCAGTGTCGTGGACGGAGATGATTGATGGGTATGCGAGAATTGGGGAGACGGCAATGGCTAGAAAGCTTTTCGACCAAATGCCAGAGAAGAAGAGCGTTGTCACTTGGACTGCAATGGTTAATGGGTATGCGAGGAATGGAGAAATGGAAGCAGCTAGGGAGATTTTCGAAGAAATGCCTGAAAGGAACTTCTTTGCATGGAGCTCGATGGTGTTTGGGTATTGCAAGTGTGGGAATGTGATTGAGGCTAAATTGCTCTTTGGCCGGATGGAGGAGAGAAATTTAGTGAACTGGAACACGTTGATTGCCGGTCTGACACAGAACGGATGGTGCGAGCAAGCACTTGAAGTTTTCCAGGAAATGAGGGCATCGGGCGTCAAGCCAGATGGAGTGAGTGTGGCAAGTGCACTTTCAGCTTGTGCACAAATAGGTTCACTAGAAATGGGGAAAGAGATCCATCTTTTGATCGAACAAATAGGAGTCAGATTGAACCAGTTTGTGTCGAATGCACTCATTGATATGTATGCAAAGTGTGGGGATATTACAAAGGCGAGACAACTGTTCAATGAAGCACCAAAGAAGAACGAGGTGTGCTGGAATTCCATGATATCTGGTGTAGCCATTCATGGTCACGTTGAAGAGGTTTTGGAACTCTTTGCTCAGATGAGGTTGCAGGAAGTGGAACCAAACAGGTTGACCTATTTGGCTGTGCTTTCTGCTTGTGCCCATGCTGGATGTGTCCAGGAAGGAATGGAACTGTTTGCATCGATGCACAAGAATCACAAGATTACAGCAGGAATCGAGCACTACGGTTGCATGGTCGATCTTCTTGGTCGAGCAGGTCTGCTTGAAGAGGCATATGAATTTATCAACAGCATGCCCATGAAGCCAAACTCTGTAATATGGGGAGCCCTGCTTGGAGCATGTAGAGTGCATATGAATATGGGGTTGGCACAGAAGGTTGTGGAGAAGGTAACAACAGAACAATCTGGTGATGATGCACGTTATGTTCTTCTGTCAAACTTGTATGCAGCCTCTGCTCAATGGGAAGATGCTGAGAAAATGAGGATAATGATGGCAAAAAATCAGATTGAGAAGGTACCTGGCCATAGTTCCATCATGGCCTCTAGCAATGTTGAATATCAATTTCTTTCTGGTGCTCATTCTGAGTCTAAAACTCGTCAACTATATGTAGGGAGATGACCAGTGTGTGTTTTATATATGAACATCTATTAATATCTTTGGTATGTACATTGGTAGTTATGCTCCGGAAGAACTATTGCATAGTTGGTTGTTTTCAGACGAGTACGTTGCATCATCAATTAATGCTTCTAGTGTAACAAAAGAAGACTTGCTCATTACAGGGTCAGAGAATCCTCATGCAGAGCTGCATATAAGTAGATGATAACAGTGACAAAATTGTACATTGGACATGAGCTTTAAATAATACATAACAATGCACGGATCCTTGCATACATTAATTTCTGAAGAACAACAATCCTTGATCTTCCAACAAGGTCCTCCTTAGTCCCTCCTCAAGAATCTGTGTTTTCTGCTTAAGTGACTCGAAATGAGCTGGAGATCTCCTTTAGATCCTTATAATGTCTTTTCCATTGAAGACCTGCAGAAAAATGACCAATTTTACAAAGCTATAAGAACCATGCTGGATCCTAGAAAGCTAGAATCATAAATATAATTTAACACTTACCACTTCCAGTTATGCCAAACATATACAGTCGGTTGCCAGCAGCAGTTGCACTAATAAGGACGTGGGGTGGTTCCAGCTCATAATGATAATATTTCCTACCAACATGTTCAGTCACAGCCATGCTTAAAACTTTTCCTTCAACATTTTCTCCAGTGATTTCTGGCCCAAATGCATTAATCACTTTTTCAGGAGGTCCAATATCTTCAATTTTTGCATCTTCTCCAAGATCTATGATAAAAAGTTGACCATTTCATTTCGGCAGCAGCTCAGAATGAGAAAATTACAAATAAGTTTTCAAAAACAAAAGAAAGGAACGCTCAATTTCAGAAACTGATTCAAGAATTGCCAAATACATCATAATTCAACCGTGAGCTATCATATGATGCCATATCACAAGACCGTAAGTTCTGTTTCAGTTCGTTTTGATATTTTAAGTTTCATAAACCAGGATGCCATATCACAAATTCTATGCATGTATGTCTAGATGTACTTATTTCTAGGGCATCTAAGCATGGAAAAGATGCATGAAATACAGCCATATCAAGTGGTCAATAGAATTTACTGGTGCATTACTGTGATGGATCTGCATGCACCCATAGAAAATAACCAGGGAGTAGGTGAAAGGAAAGCATCTAAATATTGGTGGATGGAGACAGATATATGTAAGAGACAGGAGCAAAGATAATAAAGGTTTACATAGTGAATAAGAAACCAATAGATTGGTTGTCATAAACACAAAGGGAGCTCCCACAATAGGGAAAAGCAATAACTACACTTTCTGCTATACTTTTTGCATGAGCAGCACTTGAATTTTACAATTTAGCAAGAAATTAGCGGTTTTAGATTGGACTTCATACTGTTAAGCTGCTATTGTTTGCTTAAAGTACGGTAATTTTGTTGCAGTTTATATTATTTATGACGTTTTCATCCAGCAATGCATTGAGCAACAAATGCTTGTACATTGTAACAAGACATAGGAAAATCTATGTTTAACAAGAGCAGCAAAAGATATAGAACTTAAATAAGGAAAATGAAATAGAAAGACAGATGCTAAAGTACCTGCAAATCTAAGGACAGGTGCAACAACAACAAATAATCGGCCTTCTTGGGGGTTAGCAAATCTCAGATCAATCTCTGTGCCACCAAGGTCAGCAATCGACACAGGAACCTGTGACATGAAATCACAAAAATTCAGAGCCTCGACCACCAATAGAATCTCGTGGAATATATTTGGGTCTATAATAGCCATAAGAATTTTCTGGCCAGTTTAGTAGCAGATTGGAAATGTTCGTAGCTGCTTTGTGAAGTACTGTACCTCTTCCCAGTTGGGAGGAACTGAAAATGTGTAGGGTATAATTGGACTCCACCCAACACCATGACCCCCAGACTTCTCATCTGGCCTCCTGTAGGTCCTCCAACCTGTCTGAGCAAACACTTTCCCATTAAAGAAAGCCCAAGTGCGTCAAATGAAATTTAATCGATAATTTTCTTAAAGGGATTCAAGCGAATTGACAGAAGGACAAAAAGTCATAGATAGACCACCGACTCTACAGCCTAAAGCTTAACCATCACAAGAGTCGGGTAATCATTTTTCATGCATAAGATAATTAGAACAAGTCAGTTGATATAAGAGAATATCGTATGAATGACAAAGGGTTGGTAAAAGGACTAAACAAATGAAATAAAAAAGAGAACCCAGTAGTACACTGTCAGGTGGTTAGACACTGGAATGCTCTAGAAAGGTGAAGAAAGCGAAAGGAGAAAAGAGGAGTCTCTTCTAAGAAGAAACAAGCATCATGTGTCTTAAGTGGGCGGTCCTTGAAATACTCTAAACAGGTGAAAAATAAAATGAGAGTTTCGCAAGAAGATTGAAATGGGCACTGATCATATGACTGATCATATGACAGAAGAAGACCAACCTCTTTCGTCTGGGCCAGATAAACCAGGAATCCTTCCTGCCAAGAGACCCTGCTTAACTACTGCAGATGCATCTTCTTCAAATCCCAAAACAGCACACAACAATGAAAGCCCAGAAGCAATTGCCGACCTCCTTCCACACAAACCAGACGATTTCAGGCCATTGCTGGAAGCAGGTTTCTTCTCTTCTACACACTCATCAATCACTGAAGCAGCACTGACATTAACAGTGGAAGATCTAATGGAAATGGGTCTCTTTGCAGAGTGGCTAGAACTATCAGAAGATCTGATAGCCGAGAAGCAACTTGATAAGAACTTGGTGTTCAATTCGGCTGCTGCTAAGGGAATCATTACGACTGGAAGTAGATAAGAAACCGAGACAGAGCTTTGAAGGTCGTTAGATGAATCCTTTCTTTTCTGGAGACGTTAAGTAAGCAAGTAGGCTTCCCTCTAGTGGCCGAGATGCATCGTGGCGACTTCTGGATGGAAACACAAAGCGCGGCTCGAAAAAGCAATCCACCGAATAAGAAGATTTTTCGTTTTTAGCCAAAGGACCCACAAATTCTCCGAAATTATTCCATGTAGAATCGTATCTTATCGCTATTCTATATTTCATAAGACCGAGTCATTTACTGCTTATTTATAAACCTTTATGTTAGTCCATTCTAGACGTGCACTCTGTTTTGAAGAAATTGGAAACAATCAAAAGCTGTAATAGTTTTTTACCAGTGTTATATATATATATATATATATATATATATATATATATATATATATATATATATATATATATATATATATATATATATATATATATATATATATATCTACCGGATGTTGGTTGTTGTTGGATAAATAAAAGTTAAAATTGTCGTTAAAAAACAATAATCCAATAAACATTAGCAACACTTTATGGTGCTTTTAGCAAATGATATTTGGTATTTTCAACTACTAATTTTTATCTGTTAACCAAATCTTGATGTTGTGGTGCAAGTGGAGCCGGGGACGTGTGTATTTGTTATGCCGTAAGATAAAAAAAACTGTGATCCCACACTTTAAACCCAATGAGTATTTCAGTTATTTTACATAGGCATTTTTTGACTCATATTATTTCTGCCCTTATTAGGGGAGACATCTATTTAGTAAGCCACAACATTTTGTTATTTTGAGTGTATAACACATGATCCCTTGTTACGAAACATAACATATAACATACTAATATAAAGTGATACTTTTGCCAACTAGAACAAAGTGCATTGAAATCAACTTTGCCAAAATTGGTGGTTTTATAAAGTGGTTTGGGTCGAGTCGGATCTGATCAAACCGAATTGGTTCCTTAACCTTTTTGGGGGTTATTTGACATTATAAACAATGTATAAATGTTCTATGAATATGCTTTCAAATGAAAATAGATTCGTGAATTAAGGTAGATTTATGAATTAAGGTAAATTTATGAAAGATTCATCGTGCCAGACGGGCGCTTTTAATTATTCCGAGTGTTGTAGAGCTCGTCAGTCGTGACCAGCGATTCGTGACAATTGAGATTGTCCGATCCGACCCGTAACTTGCGGACCATGGACAAAAGCGGAGGCGCGAAGTCCTGAATTCTTCCCGCCAAAACGAAGCGCTCCTTCTAGCTTCCGCCCGAATCCTCTCTTCCTCTCTCCTCTGTAACTATCATTTCATCTGACTAATCACCTCTCTCTCTCGCGAGAGGGACTCCTAAGAGTCGGGCGCAATCTTGGTCATCCAGGTCGCAGAAAAACAGCGGGCAGCTACTCCGGGAGCCGGCGGGATGTTCTATTCTCACTTCATTCTCGCGAGGAAGGGCCCATTGGGGACGGTATGGATGGCCGCTCATCTCCAGAACAAGCTCCGCAAGTCTCAGGTTACGGAGACGAACATTTCTGCTTCCATCGGTGGGTCTTTGTTCCCTCTCTCTCTCTATCCCTCTCAGTTAGGTGTTATCGGAGAATTTCTTTTGGAGTTGTTGTTTTGCTTATTACATTGTTCATTTATTGTTTCATTTGTTCTTTCCGGGTTTGACTCCCATCTCTTTCCCACTTATTGCTTCCAAAAGGATCTCAGGTGCCAGATTTGGTAGCTTTGGCGAAACCCTAAGAGAAATCCGATTTTTTTTGAATTTCAATGGAACCATTTGGGTTATAATGCCATTTTTCTTGGAGGACTACTCTATGTAAATTAATCAATCGAGAACATATATCTATCCGTGAATTTGTCGAATTAACTGGTGTTAAGATTTTAGTAGAAGGCGACGTTGTTGAAATCAATCGTGTGAGTTTTTGCTGACATTTATACCAAAGTTGAATGCTGACTCCTAGCGGGGCTAATTTTTATGTTATTTTATTTTTCAGCTTCTGCTTTGAGGTATAAATCCGTTTATATGTCCTTTGTATACAAAGTAGTCTTCATTTCGTGTTCCATATTTGTGGAAAGGACTTCTGCACTTCTTCTGACCAAAGAATCATAAATTTATAGGCTTAGGGAGTTGATGCAGAAAAAATGAATTTTATCATTCCATTTTTTTAGCTAAAATGGTGATTCAGCTGAAGTATCGATATTTTCTTAAGATTAACCTGTCAGTTGAACCTCTCCGCTACGTTTGACGTTTCCTTCTATTATATCTGTGTTTATCTTTCATTTTTGTTCATTCATTTTTGAAATACTATTTTGGCAGACTCGATCATGTTTCCGGAGGTTCCTATCGCGCTGAGATTATCTGGCCACCTTCTACTTGGTGTTGTAAGAATATATTCGAGGAAGGTTGACTACCTTCACCATGATTGTAATGAAATATTGACGAAGCTGAGATATGCATTTGCCTCGATAGAAATTGACCTGCCAGAAGATGCATCAACTGCGCCTATCCACACTGTCACAATTCCAGAGACTCTGGAACTTGATGCCATTCACCTGGATCAAGAAATGTATGGAGTTAATGAGTAAGTCCATATAGTTCTTGCTACTGCATCTTGTGTAGTTTTTCAGGTTATGCATTACATTAAACAGTGTTAACTTCTTCTTGTTGTTTTATCAGGTTTCAGGACATCCATATCAGAACTCAGGAAGATATAACAATACCAGGTCTTCATTCCTTCCAAAGTCTAAATATATTATTCTGTAATTGTTTTCAACTGTGTGTGTTGATTTACTGAGATCAGCTCAAAGCAACTGAAACTTTTGGACTGAAAATGAAATGCTTCTCAGTCGGGGTTGGTCTTCCCCAGGAGCATCTCAGTCCAATGACTGTCTCCTTAGGATGGAAGAGTTGACTGCATTATGCTGGGAGACTAGCTGCATCCTAGGAAAACCTAGTCAAAGCTTGACGCCTCATCATGTCCCTACTAGTTTTTTTCCTCTAAAAATGGCAAATAGTTCATTTCAATCTGTCTAGTGATTGTTTTTGTTGGCCTCTTGATTTGGTTGATGACCCCTTTGATTTGTCAATATCTACATAGTTTGAAACTTAGGAGCTTGTTAATAACCTTTTCTTTTCTGTGATATTATCAGATAAAGTTTGTGGAGAAGAAGAGCTGTATGCCACTTTTAATATAAACGAGGTATTCATGTTCTTAACATTCACCTGACATATCCAATTTGAGTCAGTGATTCACATTTTTAATTCTTGTGCAGGAATCTAGTTTTGACAGAATTGAGGAGACAGTTGTTCCTGATTTTGGCTCCTCATATATGGACATAGAGTAAGCACATCATGTTTGATAATCCCTTTAGTTCACAGTTCTCTTTGAAAATGTGGGCATGTGTTAAAGTTGGTGGAAGTATGCACTACCTGACCACAGAATCAGGGATCTGAAATTGCACCAGTGTTGAAAGCTGACTCATGGCTTCCCTGACGTGTCTGAAACTAGACCTTTGTCTGACACAGGCAAGAGGAAGTCCTGGCTAGGTGCTGCCATAATGAAAAGTCAACCTAGAGTACTGTGATTTGATTGAATACTGACTCCTGAAATAAGCTGTAAATTTAATATCAAGTAGTACACAGATGCATATGATTTACTTGCTAATTCGGCTTGAACTATTTTTGGCTAATAGTGACAATTGTGGCAGTTCGCATCCTTATTTTCCAAGTGATGGCAATGTTGCTGCTGATGATCCTACTACAACAGTCAACATTGACAAGCACGGTGAACGGCACCATCAGGATGACATTGTTAGAGAAGATATAGAGGTGGAGATTATGCGTGATGCTGCAAATGTTTCTGGGTCAACTCAGGTTGTTAGTGAATTTCAAGATCATGACAAGACCAACGAAGAACCTCAAGTATTTGGTGACCAAGTTGCTGAAGATCACAACCTCTCTTTTATCAGTGAAGAAACTCCAACACGTTTGGCATCTTCATCACCTAATTCACATCAGTCACCCAAAGATTTTGTCTTACCAGAAGCTAGCAAGGAGCAGGAGAACAATTCATTTGGTGTGTGTTCCTAATAGATTAGCCATTTAATAACCTTTTCACCTTCATTTATTATTTGCTGTCGTCAGAATTGCATAGTTGCAAATGCTAACTTGTAGGTGGTACCTGAAACAAATTGTCAGCTTTGATCCCAACGCCACCAGCTCAACAGCCAGCAACCAAGCCAAGAAAGGCAAGAAAGAGAAAACAACAGTTTGATGAAGTCATTGTATTAAGTAATGAGTAAGTGCTATTTTCTGATGTATTATTTTGTCCATGTTTCTTTTTTTTTTCGTCTTCATCATATTTGCATAGAGCCAGCTAATACTTCCATTTACGTTCCGTTAATAAACATACTTTTTCTATTGAGTTTGTTTTATTATATTAGTAATTAATAAGCTCTTCCTCCCTTTGTCTGATCCTTTATAAACCACAATGTTAGGTATAGATTTTGCAATTGAATATTTTTTCCTAATTGATTGAAAATTAACCATGTAATTTAATGGAAAGTACCGGATGGGAGAGAAGATGAAATTCTCATCTTTGTATTAAGGTCCATGAAGAAGCAGCTAGATAACACACGGAACTTAAAGCGCAAAAGGAGAGCTCCTTGCACTGCACTAAAGATTCTGCTGTCTCATAGGAACTCTCGCTGGGAGCAAGTTTTTCAAGAACCCTTGATTTCTGGTAAGCTGGTTGTTGTGGTTTGATGTTCAGTGTCGTATGTGGTCTTGTTCAGTGTTGTATGTGGTCTTGTTTGACATGCATTAGTAACATGGTACTTCAAGTCTTCACGAACTGAATTTGAGTTGGTTTGGACAAGTTGAGAATTTGAATTTGAAGCTTGAGAAGATGTTGGATTGAGGGCAAAAGGTTACATACTGCAGAACTTTTGCCAAAAAATGTGGGCCACATATTCTGGCTCAAATGAGCAAACATTATTAGAAGTCCACAATGCCACTTTTTGCCATAAAAAGGGGACAAAATTTTTCCGTTAAAGGGAAGGGCAAAACATTCTTCAGTTTTTTATTTCCAAAGGTTTTGCGTAGGCGAAAAATTTTGCCTGGTAAAGCCAGCAATCAACTGCCCTTTAAGGGGTGTTAAGTTGATTTGGACTTAGGAGCTAAGGGTTCAGCTGAGTTTAACTTGTGCTTTCATCACTTCTCTGGGACTGAGGGTGGTGCAAAATGAGAATCTATGCCGTGCATGAACTTTTTTTTTTCTTTTCTTTTTATTGTCATTGTGATGGCTTCAACTGCACTTAAGATACGAAATTAAGCTATGAGATCCACTCTATTCAGGTATGTCTGCAAAACTTGAGGACTTGTTGAAAAGGAAACATTTCCCCCCACTGATTGGTCAATCTTCTAGGGAGGTCAATTTTGAACATGGAGAAGCTGAACCTCCTATTAGAACTCCAGTGGATGAGCTTGAAATCGAGCAGCCTAGATGTGAGGTCGGCTACAGTAATGATATCGCTGCCGAAATCCTAGCCTCTAGGAGCTTTACTCCCTCAACTGCAGCAACTTTGGAATCAGCAGTTCACACAGAAAATGATTCTAGGATGGGGTTTGATCCTGAAAGAGAAGTACCAGCTTCTGCTGAGCCAAATCTTTCTGTTATAGATGAATCTGCTATGGATGATGCCCGTCAGTTTACTCCAGAAGAGACCCCAGAATTTAGGCTTAGACACAGTTCCGAGGTCAGTTTCTGAAATTCTTAATATTACAGAATATACTTTCCATCTCCTATGCCAGTTTCCAGGCAGCATTTCGGGGACATAATTTTAGCTCTTTTCTGGATCATGGTAATCTCTCCCTTGGATGCATATATCTGAACACTACTTTGTTGCAGGATCTGGATTGCTTAGAAGCAGATGCCTCACAAACTGGTAAGATGGTACACAATAACTTACTCTTGTATTGCTTATTTAGATGTCATGGTCACTTTTTTTTCCCATTTTGTCAGAATAATTAATGAACTAAAATATTGATCAAACTTGTTAAAATTGGACTGGCTGTCTACCATATTGCAATTCATTACCTGATTGACAAAACGCTTCAAACTGACCATTTGAAGTTTCCATCATTTCATATGAGTTGTCTCTCCTGTTGCAGGAACTACACAAGACAGGGCTGAAAGATGGTCTGTGAGAACCAGGTATGTGACACTACGTGGTCCACTCGTTCTTCCTTATGGATCAGGCTTGCCAGTGTCTCTAAAGTTGAACTTTGCTTTAGGGCTGTAGCACAGTATCTGAAGAAGTCTTTTAAGGGTCCACTAGATTCGCCAGGAAGGTTGAACTTAAGCAATATTCTGGAAGGACGAAGAAGAAAAGAATGTGCCCGCATGTTCTATGAAGTTTTGGTAATAGCTGCATTTTTGCTTTAAGTGTACTTTAGTCAAACATTACTCACATTGTACATGTAATTTTGCTTGCATAAACAGTTAGTTAAACATATGCTTCTTTTGTTAGTAACTGGACGGAAAAAAAACTAATAACAAACATTTTAAGTGAATGAATTTGTCATCATTTTCTTACATTTTTTAAATTTGTCAATGCACTAGTTTATTTATATATATTTTTTTTGCTCTAACTTGAAGTCTAACTACATATGCTAAGTCATTCATCTTATTTGATCTTGTAGGTTTTGAAAAGCAGGGGTTGTATTGAACTTTACCAAGAAAAGCCTTATGATGACATCACGATCTCTCAGGCACCTGGTTTGACAAATACTTACTTGTGACTTGGTTTCTTCAGTTTTGAGGTAAAGAGCGGGAATCTCTACTTCTGTTTCTTTAGCATATAGAACAGCAACAGCCAAAGTTTCTTCTAAGCTTCCTGCTGAATTTTGCAGACTCATAATCTTTAATCAACACTTTTGTGGAAAAATGTGTTGAACCTTCTATGAAATTTCATCTGATATCTCAAAATTTCATGATTCAAAGGCTGATATGAGAAATGTATTACACTCGAAAGGTCTTGGAAATACCATATTAGTGTTACAATATTACTGGGAAGAAAAGATGTGCTTTGGTGGTACTTTTGTATGTTTTATATATATATTCATAGTTTTACATATGTTAAAATATTTTTTTCCCTACAAAAGCATTTTGGGAGTACTCTGGTAAGGAGTCTTCTGAAGCTGAGTTGAGCAAAGCCGATCTTGTTTATTCAACTTTCATTTATACTTAAATAATGATCCAGTTTTATAAGCTCTAGTTAAAACCATCAGAAGCCCAATCTAGATTCCTAGATCGTTGAAAGCAAATTTTAATTTGCAGGAATTAGAAAAAAAAACTTACAAACTCCTATGTTGATTGAAATATTTTGTCTTTCCAGAAAAATCAATTTTGTTTATATGACAAAAAAGCTTGTAAAATTGGCACATGATCTAATTACCTATCACTTTATAAACCTTACCAAGTTTATCATAAAGCTGAAGTAAGCGATGTTGCAAATAATGTAGGTGATCTTCAGTCATGCCTTCAACATATTAATTTTATTGACAATACCATGCTGCCTCAGATTTTTCCCTCTACCTTCTCTATATTTTGTTACACCTTTAGCTATTCTTTCTTTCTGATAGCCGGTGTACTATCTTTTTTGCAGCTTGTTATCCAGGGAGCTGAGATTTTTGTACAGGAGCCGGGAATTGTTTCACAAGTTTGATCGAGATCACTTTATCTCAGCATCCATCGTCTTCATTTTGTTAGTATCTTGTTCTAATAGGTTCCTTTTATTATTTCTAACTAATAATTATGTAATATAATATATTTATTTATCTGCTTCCTGCTTTCTTTGCTGAGCATCTTCATGAGCGCAATAAGGCTATCGGGGCATAAAAATATGAAATAAACCGGTCTTTCTATTTGTCTTTTGTTCGAGAAACGGCCATGGAGTGGTTGCTCTTCAAAGGTAGGGCAGTGTGGACCAAATATTGACGGCACTAAATTGTAAACCTTTTGCCCATGCAAGTCTTCATTTGTAAAGTCGAGGAAATGTCATTAACAGTTCTCTCTGTAGACCATAAACCCAAGAATGAACCTCGGTTTTTTGAAATTCTTGATACGGGCTCAACTTTTGCTGATAGCCGCCAAATGCGGAACAGGTGAGATTTTGTACCTCTCCAAGATAGCATTTTAGGGACAGAAGTGGGTAGATCTCTCTCAAATTAAGGAGATGTTGCGTCATCTATCTCAGTCTAGCTGTATTTTTTAATTGAAGTTGTGACTGCATGTTTAAGATAGGCTCATAGCTGGTATTATCGGACGTTTGGGGGAGAACCGTGTTCTGGGGTTTTGTTCACTACTGAGGCCAAGTTCTCTAAAATAGTCATGAATGGAGTTCTTGATTAAGGTTAACATCTGGTGGGACAGAGAATCAGCGGGTCGTCCTCGTGTCTGAAGAAATTTGATTTTCTAAAACCCCAGTTTGCAATATGATTCCGACACTTAGGATTTTGTATTGTTTCGTCGATATTTTTGCACCGTTTGGACTTAAAAATTTATTGATAATCCTATGCCTTTGAAACCAATCAGTTTTTCTTTTCCTTGAAAAATAATGTGTATTAGTTCAAGATTGAGGTTATAATGTTGTTCCAATTATTATTCTGTGAATACCTAAGAACGTATTATTTTTTAATCTTTGGGAACGTGTTGGTACTTGGACCTCACCAAAAGGGGCTCTGCGGATTCATCTAACCTTATAAAAGTACCTACAAGTCCCCAAAGCTTAAAAAACTAATACCTTTTTAGGTGCAGAATAATAATTGGAACAAGATTATAGCCTCAATCTTGAACTGACAATTCTCTTTTCTAGATGAAACAACACAAAATTCCAAGTGCGGGAGTTAGTTTGCGTGCGAAGAATATGACCTTCTGGATACTTATGTCAATAATAAAAAACAGGCCTTCTAATTTTGATTTTTAAAATGTTTTCTTTGCAATCTAACCTTATGGATATGATTTTAAGGATGGGTTGATGGAAAATGTATACTAAGCTGATCATTTAAATTTTAATGGTGTTTTTATAATAAGAAAAAATTACGGCCCCCATAGCATGATAATTAAAAAATCAACTTTTTTATTAAAACTTAATAATCAAGACATGTTTTATATCAAAATAGTCTTTATAAACCTACTAAGATGTTTATATTTTATTTAAAATAGTTTTTTAACAAAAAACCAATGGTCTGGTTTTTATTCCTAACCTAAGTGTTAGGTTGTTAGCAATATCACTGCATATATATATACCAGCCACTAACAGCCTTTCTCATACACGGCAGATGTATTCATTAGGGCACCTGCATGAGAGACCGAATTCCTCCAGCTGAGCGGAAGAAGCCATGATATATATATATATATATATATATATATATATATATATATATATATATATATATATATATATATATATATATAGTGTGAGAGTACCAACTTGCTGCACCCTTTACCCTGCCCGAGTGACCTAGTCAAGAAGGCCAATGGCCTAGGGTGACTGCCTCAACTGTACTTGCGAAGAGAGTCCCTCTACCGTCTCCCCACATTGGGAGTGGACGTCATAATTTGAAGTTTACTACACTGGTAAGCAAATGGAAGGATGCATACACAGTACAAGCCCGATTTCAAGATGCGAGACATTCTTTCTATGATTCTATGTAGATGGGCATATTTACAGGTGCATTTAATTGATACAAGAGGATTACAATGAAGCGTTAAATGAATATGGCAAAAATAACCAAATTCAAGGGAGCGGCATGGGTGGTTTCCAATCATGGAATGGGATCAAATTTCTGTTTACAACAGAGCCATTGTGAAGCCAAAACGTTTCGGTGGATTGATGGAAGCTTCTCACCTTCCTCTGAAGCTCCCACATGATGCCAAGCATGGCTGAGCAGGGCTGTGTTTCTGGAGCATACACCCACAAGCACCTAACAAGTCGTCCACGTGATATCATTTCTTGAATCTCTTTGTCTGCATGTGAAACAAAGAAATCAGACACCTCCGCAGTTCACATTCATAAGATTTTGTCGTACATCACATTGGGCATAGGGGTGCATCATAGGGGTGCATCGGCTTTGGAGCTACAAGCAGCTAGAAATTTTTTTGGATGCGAGAATGACCTACATCAAGAGTTTGGGCATGATTATTTTGTAAATCAACATTCAATCAAGAGTTTGCGGTTTTTGCTAAATGACCAACTTGACTTGGACTTGGTAGATCATCTTTGCTTAAACAATTTTCATAACTTGATTATCACATAAAATTATTAGCTGCCATAATCTAATACACTTGTTCATACAAGCCTAAACAGATGAACTGATCCAACTTTTACTGTGGTTGCTCAAAAGGCAGAAGCAAATTCAAGCAGACAATCAAGCAATTTGGAGGATTCTTACCTGATATGGATTCCAGATACTCTAGAAGTTCTATTCCAATTCGACTAGCTGGCCACTTGATCGATATCTGGGTATAGTCAATGATATTCTGGAAAGGCAATTCCACCTGGTCTGACAGGATAACAGGAACACACTCCTGTTGACGTTCAACAAGAGCACAGGTTATTGGATTCATTATTCTGTAACACGTGACCAGCATAACTATCCCCACAAAATAATCATTGTTTAGAAAATGCACATATAAAATAAGCATGCAACAAAAGAAGAGATTTTTTTATTCAGTTACGCAAGATGTGACTGTTAAATTGATCCACAAAAGAATCACCACCTAAGAAGTGCATGAGGGCATTGAAGCACCAGGTAATCAATATAGCGACAGGATGATCACATAAATGCAAAATCACAGAAACATGAAGTTGGAGACAAGTATAAACATGTGGATCTAAGCTTTCCTTTTTATTTCGATAATAAGGCAGCCAAATATCTAAAATGGGCACAATGTACATGCGTATCTAAGCATCAAAGTTTCTATTTTATGGTTCCACAGTTTGGCGTCTGAATAGTAATAATAAAAGTGAGTACAATTATGATAAGAAATGAAAGATTACCACAAAAAAAGCTTCATAGAAACGAAGAGTCCATGAAGATTCACCACGTGGAGACAGACAAAATTTTGCATTGCGCAGATGTTCAAAATACTCCACTTTTCCAAGTTTGTTTGGTCCAGTCAGCTTCAGTTCAGGGGCCTCCAGCTACTCCAAAAATGAATATGCATGACAATCACCAAAAAATATAGAAAATCATGAAAAGGTGTAATGGAAAAAGAGAAAAGAGTAATGAACGAACTCCAATGGAATAGGAAAACTGAAACACATTTGACACTGGCAAGGCTGATCAGAAGTCAGCCTGTGTAACACCAACAAGTTGCTTAAGGTCAATCATGGAATAGGCCTAACATGCCATGGTAATTAAATAATGAATATAATTCCATATGCTTCCAATAAAACTCTCTGCATCTAATAGGTGACACCGTCTCATTGTTAAACAGAGTCGGTTTCTCTAGTTGGCCTTCTGCAGCAATAAATGAAAGTCAATTTCACTTGTATAAAGAACAAAATTTTAGTATTTCTAATCATTGGCCTACCCGTCTAATATGCAAAAGTTTGTGATAATCTGATTTCCTTAATATATCATGAAAGAAGGAGATACAACAAAAAAAGGAAAACAAGAAGCGTGCATTTAAGAATTAATTTTATCTTGATCACTTTTGAGCTACAGATGGATGGTCGAAGCATGTTTCTCAAGCTTCAATTATTAGATCTCCTCACAGCTTTAGCTTGCTAGCTTCATTCACCCAGAGATTTATTACCTTCACACATACAGTGCTTGCATCAATCATACTGTAAGAAAATTAACATGGCACCTTGCTTTGATAAGATAATCTATCTATTGGACATTGACAATGGGTAAGTTCTAGGTCCACCTTCTATTTCCATGCTATATCATATGCTTCACTGTATTTTAGCCCACTATCAAGGACATGCATGGGCAAACACGGGTGAATATTCATGGCCCGTGTACCTACTTTTGGAACGGAGCAAATACACGGGGCAATTTCAAACATATTTACACAGATGCACATGCATGTATCGTCTTTGACATATTTTTTAGCTTATGTCAAGGATTCAAATCCTGAGTTAAAGTAGTGCAACCGCAATATAGAAGGTTCCCTTTTATCCTCTTCACATCACCAAGATTTCCAAGAGCTTTAACACGTACCTGTGAGATGGATGTGCATGTCTACAACTACTTATTCTTTACGCTTTATTATAGTATGAGATCAGGATAGAATTTGGGTGTCAGAGATTATAAGAAAAGGCATGAATAACAGTGGCTATCTTTGTTAATTTGACCAATCCATGATAGCCAATTGAGTTGTCCAGTCTTGCACACCCAGTTAATTCACCGGTTCATGGGTTAGTGGGAGCAAAACACATTTGGATATGAACACTTTATGTATGCATGTATCAGTACATACATACATATAGAGATTCCAGTAATGATCCTTATATTAAGCAATAAATAGAATAGCTAATTTATGTTACAATATGTGACTGATGATCCAAAAAACTCCAATATGGAATACTGCACCATGTTGCAAGGAAGAAAAACCAACCTTGTCTGGGAATGCTTTAGCAAGCTCTAACAACTGAAGACGCCCAATCTTACCCTGAGCTCGACCCAAGAAGTTTGCTAAATGTTTCCTCTTTGATAGTGGGAGAGGTCGGACCATGGTGGAGCCAGAAAATTTTGTCATCCCATCATCAACATTTCCTGGAATAATGATGTCCTTCCAAGTATCAAAAGCAGTTCTGTCTCTCTTATCTGTCCGATCACCCTATATTAATGCAAGAAGGTTGCCATCTTCAGACCATAGTTAGCAAGATACAACAAAAGAGCCGAGAACCAAATGTGCTTAGCCTCAAAGTTCTCTGTGCTTTCATGGTATCCATTGTCACAGAATGGTTGTTTCAGCTTTTAAATCCAAGGATGTCTATATTTGCTGTTAACAGTTTACATGCTTGAAAAATGTAAAAGCAATTAAAAATCATGAATCTTGCAATCTCACCAACTTTTGCTACATACAATTGCTGGGTTACCAAGAAGACAAACCTAACCACTTGTTATCACACTCAGAACATGCCTGGATTAAAATGGGCATGCAATCAGTAACATCACTAAAACTTCGTGATTGATTCCAACTGGAAGTCTGCCATGACAATTTCGCAAGATGCTTTCTGAAAGGAAAGGAGATAGACTTACTGGAATTATTACATTCTAGTATAAAATAATAAAAGATGCTACTTGGAGATGTTCTTTATGTGGAATACTACAATTAGTGCTCAAAAGTAACTCATTCAGCAAGAAGTTGCATGACTGCATCCAACATACTAAATGAATTATACCTCTGGAGAGAGAATGATGGGTCGATTTAAATATGTTGCCCAAGACCGAAACAAATGAGCACCAGCACCACTGCAGAGCAAAGAAGATCAATCATTCAGCCACCTACAAATCTTGATAATTTAAGACATAATAAAACAAAAAGTTAGCATGAAACTTCTGTAAGAGTACAGTTTCTTAAATGAAAATAGAGAATGTAACTTTTCACTTCTCTCTGTGCCATGTAAAAATTAAGTTTATGAGATTCCCACGAACATATCTTACAGATACTATACAAGCCAGAAGGATACACTTTTGTCAGGCCAACTAATCAAATATAAGCTCAAGTTATTGCACAATAAGGCCTAATGCAGCAACAAATCAGAAGGCCGACAGCCGACAGGACTGCAGCCTGTCCAACCTTAAGTGCAGATCTAATTGGGATTTATCTGTCCATAAAGATTAAGGAGGGCAGTTGATCTTGTCATGGAATGTGATGCCCATTTAGTCTCAATACTTGGTTACACTTCAGGTAAAAGCAATTGTTCTCTCAATCTGCTACATGTGGATACAGATCCATAGCCTTCTGCAGTACGACATGAATCTGTCTAATTTCAAATAGACTAGGGTTGCCTTAATCAGAATTTAAAAGTTTTGCAAGTTATTATGACCCTTGTCATAATATGTGTTGCAGTGTAGAATAGGGTTGGATACCTGAATCTACCATGTGGCATGTCTGTCCCAATGTAAAGGATAATTTAAAAAAAAAAAGGAGGTACATCTATTCATTTTAAAGGGTTCAAATACCTTGGAAAGACAAAAATGTGATCACGTCCACCAGAAAGCCTGAAATAAGGCATTTGACTTAGGATCTGGCAAAAAAATAAAAAGTATCAACGTGAAAGGAACACCAAGCACAACCTTCCCTAACAAAGGGAACAAACAAATCTAATCAGAAAAGGAATTAGATATTTGATCACACCCTCTCATGAAGAAAAACACAGCCTTCATCATCTTGTTTTTTAATACATAAAATCTTTCAATCCAGAAAGTGCAAAACATAAAAGGCAGGTAAAGAAAAAAAGAAGGAAAGAAGAGTACGCAAAACATGTGCCAAGTAACTTGGCTTCCTATATGATAAGTTAAATCAGAGCCACAGATATCTCTTTTTTTTTCTTGGAAAAAGCGTGATATTAACATTAACAATAAGAAAACAAAAAGAGTGTGAAAAGGACACATTTTTTTGATAAAGACGTGAAAGAAGTTTAATGCACTATGATTGTGCTGTTTTTCCCATCTTGTATTCCAGTTGCTGAAGCTGTTTATAAACTTTTCTTAGTTGTGTATTTGCCAGTTTCCATTTTCTAATTTCATTTTAACTTTTCTAGTTTGATATATTGGATATACCTCATGAACTGAGAGCTATGTTAGTCCTAAACTCCTAGTTGTCATCGTCGAAACTTTATACTTAAATTAAATTATTTAATATCATTTTTATCATCACTTAAACGTGGCTTTATTATATTATCTAGTTATTTTTTCATGTCTTATTAATTTCTCATACTTAGTTTTTTAGGAATTTTTTCATTTTTTTACATTCCCTAGATTTTCTGGGAAAAACAACTTCGCCAAAAGTACCCGAGCAAAACCTCATTGTCAAGGAACCTGAAAACAATATTTGTAGCTACAAGTAAACAAATGAAAGCATGAGAAGAAAGAAGAAACAAGAACAAACTTACCTTAACATATGTTTGGTTGATCTCTTTGTCAGTAAGACCACCCATCATCCTCACACATTTAACATAAGAAGGGACAAAGAATAGCTGGGCTTTCTGTTTGTCCAATGTACGGAAGTTTGATTTCAGAAGCAGCTGATGGATTTTCACCTAACAAAGTGACCAAGGCCATGTCACGTATAGATAGAAAAACAATCATGAGGATACCATCTAAAATCAACAATGAATCTTACTTGATGTACTAATTGACATTTCGTGTAACTATCATCCCAATAGTTCCATTTAGTCAAAATGGACATGCCACATCTTTCAAAATAGAATAGCTGGAGGGCAAAACTTCAACATAATGTTCCACCTATCAAACCTTGCTCTTGAAAATTCTCCACATTTCCTAGTGCAAGCTATGAACATGAAAAACTCATGAAGAAAACCTTTCGCTATGGAATAGAATGGCTGAGAGAAGGAATAATTGTTCACTATGGAATACAATGGCTTGCTACAAGGAGGAACATATTCAAAGAGGCAGAGTTCTCCATGGTAATCAATTGTAGAATCAAACCTTATAAAATCAGGAATGTGCACTGTTGAGTTTGTGAATTTATTATATAGACAGGACAACTGACAGTATCTCTTTGCTGTCCCCTCTTTAAACAACATCAGTGCTTGCCTAATGAATTGAGGCATGGATGCAAAAAAAGGCAAATTTGGGAAACTTAAATGTTTGAGAATACAACAGAAAGCTGCTGATGCAGGTCTGCAGACTGTGAAAGAGAAAACAATGGAGACCAGGCACATTATAATTGAATGGGCCATGTTTGACGGTTTTACCTAAGGGCTTGTTTTGGAGTTAGTGGACACAAACTTTTAAATGCTAAAATGTGGTGATCTAATGTCATGTTGAGTTAGATACTTGCTCTAGCTTTTCACACAATAAACAGTAAAAGGATAGTCATATCCTTGAACCATAACAAAAAAAGATTTCCATCCACATCAGATAGCTTCTCAACAATCGTGATCAAACAGCTGCACATCATGTTAAATATCCTGTGCCTAATCTAATTAACTAGATCAAATGCCAATGAAGATGCGAAAAATTTATATTCTATAAATAAAACTAATAACAAAAAAGAGTTTCATACACGTTGGATAGTAAGAACACCTGCTCCTCAATAATCATGTCCAAACAACTGTACGTCATGTTGAATATACTGTGGCTAATCTAATTAACTATATCAAATGCCAATGAAGATGCAACAAATTTGTATTCTATCAATAAAACTATAAAAGCATTTGGAAGCTATTAGAACTTAAAATTTTTGGTGGGTTCTTTGTGATCAAATTACTTTAATGGTGATTTCATCATGGCGGTCAAGTTTCACCACCTCATCAGTCATCACTATGCAGTGCAACCTTGTATCTCAAGACATTTTTAGCTGCTCAAAATTCAATTGGCAGTCATTCCATTTGGTTTTCTCCTCTTTCTTCGTATCATTTGGTCTAGCCAATGTTTATATTGGTTTGATCCAATCAATCAGATGACTGAAGTAATTAGTTTATACAAAAAACCACAAAATAATCATTTGCAAGGAAGTAAAGAAAACAATAACCAATTCAATGCGAAGGACCACTCAGACTTTTCAATTCCTTATGTTTATCTGATCGACATGCATCTCTAGCAACCTTGCCTTTCAAAGGAGAGGAAGCATGGCATACACCACCGCAGTCAAAATTCACAAGCCAATACAATTGAACAAAGATGTTATGCATTGTGGCTTACTTTGAGGTTGCAATGTACATAGCAAATACCAACTTATATTAGAAAGAGCGAAAATGGAAAAAAGAAAAAAGCAAAGTTGATTAATCTTATCTCGTTCTATTGTTGATGATGTGGCAACTTGGTTAGTTATAGTAGCCTACAGTCTATGTGTTAACTGCTAAGTAAGAAGCACCATACTACAACCTACGTGGCAAGAAAAAGTAGTGTTGTACGTATCATATGATATGGGGCCGTATCGTACGATACTTACTGTCGCTTTTTAAATTTACGATACGATACACCACCTGTATCGCAAACAGACAGTGAATTGCATGTATTGTGCGATACACAACCTGTATCCGTATCGCATGATACATGATTTAGTGCTTTGGTGGGTCGTTTGAGATCCTTTTGATGACTTATGTTGAAGGGATATCTATATGATTTGATCGATTGCGCAAGGCCCGTGGTAGCAACGGAATTGGGGAAAGTTATATGGGATTAACCACCTATTTTCAAACTAATTTTTAGTACTTGCCTCCCTCTTCATTTCTGAACATATCTAATAGTTCAAAGAGGGGGAGATTGTGGTCAAAAGGACTAATCAGTTTCACCATGAAATCGTCAATTTGAGGGCAGATTTATGCATGGATGATTGATTCTTGTTTAGATAAAGAGGGTTCATATCTTCTACCAAAGATGAAAATGAGAATGAGATGATAAAGATTATGAATGAAGCTGTTTTCATTTGTTATTTGCATTAACATTGAACAATTTTGTCTTGTGATGTGATGTATAGTGTACATAAAACTTGGTTTTTGATGTGTTATGGATCTTATCACTGACTTATGAGTTATTATGCAGATCATCTTATAAATTATGTTTCTTGATGTCTTAGTTCATGTTGTGTTACTATATGATATTATGACCACTTATTAATGTTTGTCAAGTAACTTCATACCTATAATAAGTCTGCCATTATGTATAACATGTTTTTTCATTAAAAATTTATTTTTTTATTTATCTGAATTTTTTTCCTTTTTTTTTTGAATAAAAAAATAAATTTACGATACACATACGATACTTTACGATGCAACGTATCTATTGGCCGGACCGATACTGCTTACGATAGGCTTTTTACAACAATGAGAAAAGGAACAACAGTCCTCCAAAATGCAATCTTAAAGAGCCGAAAAGAGGAGGGAAACATTAAATTTATCAATCTTGTCTTGCTCAAAATGTCGCAACTTGCATAGGACATTCTGATAATCTATAGTCTACGTGATAATTAAAAAGCATCATGCTGTCCATTAAATGAGATGAAGAAGAGAAAACAACGCTCCACTGAAGTGCAATCCTAAAGAGCCAAAATGGGGAAAGCGGAAGTAAGTTCATCAATCTTGTCAAGTTCAAAATCTGCAAATTGGTTACATAAGTAATCCTAATAGCCTAAATCTACGTGTTAAGAAGCACCATAGTGCTCACTAAATGTGGCGAAGAAGAAGAAGGACGACAACCAAAATCCACTGAAGTACAAACCTTGTCGCCAGAGACATAAGATAGATTCTCCATCATGAAAGAAGAAAGCTGGATGTCCCAAACTCTATCCATTTTGTCTTCATTTCTCCAATGCCTGAAGGAACCTTGTGTTTTATTGCCTTTTGGCAACCACCTAACTTTTTTCCCTATTCTTTCACATCACTTCTTCTTGCAACAATGCTCTTTCTAACTCTCCCCTATTCACAATGTCATTATTACTGCATGTCAAATTGCATCCGGTGCATGTTATCAAAATGTACTTGAAACTTGTGCTAGATAGTACATTCTTTTGGTCATAAGCGGAGATATTTAATGAATTTGAACTATGATTACTTAGTCCCAATTGCAATATGGGTAATTTCTATAAGAGAACAATTACTATACGAGTGCCCCGTGGTCCTAAAGGACGAAAAATAGGATTTCGTGAAGAAAGCAATTCGTTATACTAATAAAGCTTCAACATGTTAAAAATTAACAAATATCAATCAATTCTCATGCGAAAAAGGAATAAAGTCAAAAGAAAATCACCTGAGTTCCCCATTGACCCTTAACACACATCTCGGCAGTGATCTTACCGTCCCTCCCGTGCATCAATTCCGTCAACCCCTCGATCTCCGACTCCTCGTACACGTAGATCTGGAGAAAGAGCCGCGATCCATACCCCCTTTTCGGCCAATTCAACCTGCCGTCGCCAAACACGGACTGAAACCTCTCTTCCTCCAGCGAACGTCCAGAAGACTCCAATGTCGCCGGAGAGACCGACGACCGCAAGAAAGGAGAAGCTGAGGAAGCGAAGCAGAAGTCGGAGTACCGGTCAAGGAGCCTGGTGGCGAAGAAGGTGAGGACTACGAGGATGAGGGCGCCGATCTGATGGGCTCTGGTGCAGTACAATGGCGCCGACGAAGAAGCCCTGGCCCTGGTGTTGCTTAGGGCCTTCATCTCCCACTTCCTCTTCCTCAGAGTCACAGTAGAGACAGAGGGAGAAAGAGACGGAGCGAATGAGAGAGAGAGATCGGAGAGGCCAGGGGACACCGTTGAAGAAAATAACGGAGAAACTTTGAAAATATCCACTTTAATAGCTGTATTTACATATTTCCAACCGCCGTCGTAATCAGAAGTACCTGAAGTTATTAAAAATATCCGCTGCAACCACAAAACATCGGATTTCTAGGGTCAATTATAGGGTCAGATGACTCAGATCCGATCGATGTCAAACGAGTGGGACCGCCGTTTAAACTTGGCGATTCGGATCCAGATTCAGTACAACATTTTTATCCAGATCCAGTATGCAATTCAAATTGAAATCCAAATCTGGCAGGCAGTTTCAAGCGAGGGGATCGACTAACAACATGAAATTATATTATTGTTTTGGATAGATACATGAAATAATAACATAATGTTATTTTTAAGATAAATACATGAAATTAAAACATACTGTTATTATCACCAAATAGGAACATAATGTTATATTTAGCATTATTTAGTTGTTGCATCTAGAAAGAACATTTACAATCACATAATTTTTCTTATAAACAAGTAACATGTAGAAATTTTAAATTATGAAAATTTTAATTTGGTTCAGTATTATTTAGTCCTTCTAGTGGCTTGGAAGTCATTTGTAGCATTAATTCTATCGATTTCTATGTCCTGACAAATAATATTCTACTTCTTCTCAAACTCTTGAAGTATTTAAAAGTCAGTACGCTTCCTTGATCTGTGAAGTATTCAAAGAAATTTAGTTGGCTGGTAAATCGTTAAAGAAAGCAACTTAAATTCGATAAATAGTTTATAAAGTATCTATGCCTCAAAAGTTGAATGGTTCATGAAATGTTTTTAAAAGTGTTTCATAAATCAGCCTTAAATATTCAAATATTCAAAGTGAAATGTTTCTATTGCCCCTTCAAAAGTTAAAATATTTAAACTTAAAAAAAGTGAAAAATCAAGGATTTAATTTTTCAAATCCAACATTCCATGGTTGTTCTTATTCTTAATTGAATGTCATTTCCTTTTTTCTTCTTACCTCCACTTTGAAGAACCAAGTCTGAGGCAGACAGTTCCTGCACCATCCCTTCTTCATGTTTCAACTTGATAGCTCGGCCACTCTATAATTAAAAAAAAATGTCTTACTTAGAATACAAAAAAAAAAAAAGGTGTTGCTAAATTACGAAGCATGAATTGACAGGGTATGGATTTCTCTTTGGGCTGTCTATAAAACACCGGACGATTTCAGTTCCTCCTAAATTGAAAGTTCAGTATGAACAGCACATATATATGACAAAATATGTTGCCATTGAAACAAAGTCCCTCCATGCCAAGGCCACTATGTCAGAGCACTGCTCAAAACAACACCAGGGCACGCCATGTGACTGGGGATGTCAATGTATTCGATTTGAATCAGATATCCGAACGAACCGATCTGAAAAAATCAAATATGGAAAAAATTTAATATCCGATTAAGAAATCAGATCAGATTCAGATTTAATAAATGACATCCGATCAAATTCGGATATACATAAATATCCGATCAGATTCAGATGCAGATTTAGATCGGATTCATTTTTAGACAAATATCTTGTATCTAATGCTATTAAAATTTGAAAATTGGCAAAATCTGGTTCAAAATTTGGATTCAGATTTGGATATAAATATAAAAATTAGATTCGGATTGTAAAATCAGATTTCGGATTCTGGATTCGGATATGACTTTTCTTTATTCGAATTCGAATCAGAATATGCGAATATCGGAAAAAGCAAATATGATTAAGATCCGTTGACATTCCTATATGTGATTTTGTTGCATCCATCACTCGAACACCCTTATGCCTGCATCGGTTGGATTGGTATTTTCAGAAGTTTAGTGTCAATCAGAGTGGACTATCACATCCCTAAAAAAATAAAGAAACAAATTCGAGGTTTTGCTAAAATCACATAAATGGAGCTGTATGACAGTAGAGTTCAAAGGTCTTGTGAAATAGGCCTTGAAGAAAGCGGTGGGCGGAGCTAAAAATTTTTCATGAAACGGATCAAATTATAGTTTTAAGATTTAACAAGGGCCAAAATATCATTTTGTAAAATTTTTATATAGGATATATATATATATATATATATATATATATATATATATATATATATATATATATATATATATATATATAAATTTATATGTAAATTATTTTTTGAAGGGGGGCCAGTCGCCCCCTTTTGGCTCCACCCCTAGCAGCAGCAATTTGGTCGGTAGTCAGCTCAAACACCAAATATAACTATTGATTCAGCAGCAGAGCATGTAGTGTAGAAACCCACTTGAAGGGATCCCCATGAAAGATCCAATATATAAGAGAACACAAGAGAATTGTAGTTGTTCTTCTAGCCATTGAAGCTAAAGCTTGAAAAATGTGCACAAGGAAAACAACTTGGTGGAACTCCTTTAAAACAAAAAAATAAAAATATGGAGAGAGAAATAAGTA
The DNA here is from genome assembly GCA_011799765.1 of Nymphaea thermarum. NCBI lineage: Eukaryota > Viridiplantae > Streptophyta > Magnoliopsida > Nymphaeales > Nymphaeaceae > Nymphaea > Nymphaea thermarum. The sequence goes on from JAANDH010000342.1 coordinate 204,200, forward strand.
ATTGTCAAGTGTGAAAAATTGTTGGAACAAGAGGCAACAAGGAGAGAGGAGAGAAAGTGAAGAAGCAAAGGGTCAATTTCTCAATTAGGGAAAAGATATATTTGTCATAACTGTCGTTATCTCTCTCTTTATTTTATTACAACAAAAAAATAGGAAAATAACAAAACAATTTCCTATGATCTTGTCAATACATGTTCATGGCAAATCTCTCATGAATATTAACACTCCCCTTAAGTTGGTGCTCCCATGTTGATGAATGTCAACTTGTTTATGTTATTTCAATATATTCATCCCTCTTATTAAAAACTGGATTTGTTGTTATGTGCATTGGATTGGATCTTGATTGTAATAATATAAACTTATTAAACTCTTACATTCCGTAACAACCCGTCCCATTGCTAAACTTAGGTCCTTAGCCTAGCGGATCCCAATTTGCTCATTAGCAGTTTTGATGTACAGTCCAAAAAAGGCTAAGAACCATAACAACTAACCACTTAACAACTCCATTTATAAGCCCTTGAAGATACCTCATAATCTTTAATACAAGACTTTTTTTTTTATGTTACAATTTTTTTCGGTGATCAACATGCAATCTTTGTGTTACTTTTTGCTATCGATCTCTACTTTTACCATGCAAATACAATTAAGTGATCAGGCGAAACCATTCTGAATCATGGATCAACAATTTCAATGATTAGAGCCCATCGACCAAGATTTCCTAAAGCAAGTTAGAAGAAATTACAATTCTTTAAAATGTGAGGATACCGAAGGGCATCAAAGACAACCATAAGCCTACCAAGATATTGGGTTTGGAATACTGCAACCAAGACTCGGTGTTCAACATGTTACCACTTACCAGCATGTAAGGGGGGTTTGGCCTTGTTTACGGGGCTCTCTTGTACATGTGCAACCCTGTCCATAGGGAAGTCTACCATTCTGCCTCAGTCTAAAACTGGTTCTGCAGCTTTAAGATTGCATGGCTTTTGCAGTCGCTTTCCTTTTGATCATGATCACAACAAGGCTTAGAACTCCTCAAATACAAGAATAAAAGAAGACGTTAAAATTGTCTACTTGCCTTAACTTTATTTGCAATTTCTTTCATGCTTTCTGAATCATGTAGTCTTTGTGCCAGCCCCCACCATCTCCCTCTTAATCTCTCTCCCTCTCTCTCTACAATTTTCAGCAGCCGCTACATCTATGTGTCTTCCTCTACAACCTATGATGCATCATCAAATGCTCTCTTCTCCCTATTTTAGAAAACCCACCAGCCAAGTTGGTTTTTTCTTCTTATTTAACTTTTAAAGAAAAATTTTCAAAAAAGTGATTCTTCTCCACCCAACTCGTACAAACCCGATCCCATCGTCTCACAAGCCACTAGTACAAACCCGATTCATATCATTTCCTTATCCTTACTTTGAACATTTATAAGAAGGCATCAAACTATTTGGATTTTAGTGTGGTGTGAAGAAGCCTTAACAGCCCAGTGGAAAATAATTTGTAAAAAAGGAAAAACTTAGCTAGTGTAGCAAAGTTGATGCTTCATGTTGTGGCTCTTCTCGGCTTGGAAATTGTAGTATGTGTAACTGACTTTTAGGTAAAGAACATTTTTGATAAGAAGGCAAGACTCGCCACTATTATTTCTATAAAACAATCACCACTTAATTTGGTTTTCATCCAATTCATCAGAATAAGACTTTCAGGTGGTACGTAGAATGGTAACAATATCTCAAGACTTCTTCTTTACCGCAATAACTTTATCTTTTACGTTGTCCATCCTCAATGCAATTTCATATCCATTGTCATATTGTTCATGTTGTTGATGAGTTAAATTTACAGCCAACCTTTTATATATTGCTTGCACAAAGGCGAAGTGGAAACAAACATTGGATTGATTCATTTTATTCGTAAATAAAAACTGCATATTCTTCACATTTAAATCTAGAAAATTCTCTACATTAAGCGGGATAGGAAGCATAATCTACTTGCCTATTTTTCACGTGTCTTTCAAGACCTATACTAGCCATAAGAAATAGAAAAAAAAACAACACACAAAATGAATACAAAAAACAAATGACACATAGAAAACAAAGACAAGAGAAAATTAAAAGAGAACTCATTTATAATGGAACCACTCAAGAGATTCATAGTGTTCATGCAAAGAGCACTTAAATCAAACGGTTAGAAAAGTGATACTGGTTTTGACAGATGCGTATAATTAACAAAAAATGTATTAGTTTTAACTCCATTAAAATTAAAATAATCACATGATAATGTCGAAGGCAATACTCGCCATTATCATTTCTATAAAACCACCGCCACCACTTAAGGTTTTTCTCTAATTCATCAAAATAAGGCTTCTAGGTGGTACGTAGAATGGTAATAGTATCTCGAGACTTTTTTTTTCATTGCAATGACTTTATCTTTTATATCGTCCATCCTCAATGCAATTTCAAAACCATTCTCGTGCACTTGTTCATATTGTTGTGTAGTTAAATTTATAGCCAACCTTCTATACATTGCTCGCACAAAGGTGAAGTGAAAGCCAACATTGCATTGAATCAACTTCTTCGTAAATACTGCATGTTCTCCACATTTAAATCTAAAAAATTCTCTACATTAAGCGGGATAGAAGGTAGACAATCAACTTGTCTATTTTTCATGTCTTTTTTAGTGTCTCTCCTAGCAATAAGAAATAGATAAACAAAAAAAATAAAACAATGCATAAAGCAAAGACAAAAAAACAAAACGCACACAGAAAACAAAGACAAAAAAATTTAAAAAGAACTCACCTATTTACAATAAAACCACTCAAGAGATTCCTATTGTTCATGCAATGAACACTTAAATCAAATGGTTACAAAAGCGATACTGGTTTTACTAAATACATACAATTTGCAAAAAAAGTATTGTTTCTAACTGTGTTAATATCAAAACAATCACATGATGATATTGAAGGTAAGACTCGCCATTGTCATTTTTATAAAACCACCACCATTTAATTTGGTTTTATTCTCACTAATCAGAATAAGACTTTCAGGTAGCACGTAGAACGGTAACAAAATCTCGAGACTTTTTTTTTTTTCACCTAAATAACTTTATCTTTTGTGTTGTTTATGTTCAATCATCGCTTCACCACCTTTTCTACTCTGTCTTGATTCATGAGTTTTTCAATAGAAACTCGAGATTCGACATTTGCAATGGCACGTGACAGAAGCCTGCCCATCTATGATCTTGATTGATAGAGTTTGATTCATGAAAACAAATAATTAATTAGCAAGATTAAGAGGATATATCCATTTGAAAGACTAATAAAAAACACATAGACAACATGCACAAAGGCGAAGTGGAAACAAATATTGGATTGAATATGCATCTTTAAAAACTGCATGTTCTTCACATTTAAATCTAAAAGATTCTCTACGTTAGATGGAATAGGAGGCAGATAATCTACTTGCATATTTTTCATGTCTCTTTCAATGTCTCTGCTAGCCATAAGAAACAGATAAACAAAAAAAATAAAACAATACAAAAAGCGAAGACAAAAAAAGAACGACACACAAAAAACAAAGAAAAAAAATTAAAAGGGAATTCACTTATTTATAATGGAACCACTCAAGAGATTCATATTTTAATGAAAAGAATACTTAAATCAAATGGTTACAAAAAGGATATTGTTTGTAACATATACAAACAATTTACAAAAAAAATATTTGTTTTTAACTGCATTAATATCGAAACAATCACACGATGATATTGAAGGCAAAGATCGCCTCTGTCGTTTTAATAAAACCACTACCACTTAATTTGATCTCAGAATAAGGCTTCCAGGTGGTACGTAGAATGGTAACATCATCTCGAGACTTGATTGTTCACCGCAATAGCTTTTATCTTTATGTTGTCAATCTTCAATGCAATTATAAATCCCTTGTCGTGGACTTGTTCATATTGTTGGACATTTAAATTTACAACCAACCTTATATACGTTGCTTGCATAAAGGCGAAGTAAAAATGAACATTTAATTGAATCAGCTTATTCATAAATAAAAATAACATGTTTTCCACGTTTAAATCTAAAAATTCTTTACATTAAGTGAGATAGGAGGTAGATAATCTATTTACCTTTTTCTTGTCTCTTTCAGTGTCTCTGCTAGCCACAAGAGACAAATAAGCAAAGAAAATAAAACAACACACAAAATGAATACAGAAAACGAATGTCACATAGAAAACAAAGATAAATAAAAATAAAAAGAGAACTCACCTATTTATAATGGAACCACTCAATAGATTCGTATTGTTCATAAAAAAGAGCACTTAAATCAAACAACAACCAAAGCGATATTGCTTTTGACAGATACGTACTAGAGGTCGCATCAAGAACAACCATATGCCTACCAAGATATTGGGTTTGGAATGCTGCAACCAAGACTCGATGTTCGACATGTTACCACTTACCACTGTGTAAGGTGGTTTGGCCTTGTTTACTGGCCTTGTTTACAGGCTCCCATGTACCTGTGCAACCCTGCCCATAGAAGAGTCTATCACTATGCCTCAGTCCAGAACAAGTTATGCATCTTTGAGATTGTATGGCTTTTGCAGTCGCTTTCCCTTTGACCATGATCACAACAAGGCTTATAACTCCTCGAATACAAGAATAAAAGAAAACATTAAAATTGGTCTACCTGTCGTAACTTTATTTGTAGTTTCTTTTCATGCTTTCCGAATCATGCAATCTCTATGTCAGCCGCCACCATCTCCCTCCTAATCTCTCTCTCTCACCCTCTCTCTATCTATTTTCAGCTGCTCTCTTCTCCTTGTTTCAAAAAAACCCACCAGCCAAGTAAGTTTTTTCTTCTTATTTAACTTTTAAAGAAAATATTTCAAAATGTTACTGTTCTCCAATCAACTTGTACAAACCCGAATCATATCATTTTCTTGTCATTACTTCGATGAATATTTATGACTAAAAAACTTGAGTTACCCAAGAAGACAACCAATTATTTGGATCTTAGTGTTGTGTCAAAATGCCTTAACGAGTCCAGTGGAAAATAATTTGTCAAAAAGGAAAAACTTAGCTAGATGTAGCGAAGTTGACGCTTCATCTTGTGTCGCTTCTCGGTTTGGGAATTATAGTCCGAGTAACTGGCATTTAGGCAAAGAACATTTTTTTATAAGAAGGCAAGGCTCACTCTATTATTTCTATAAAACCACCACCACTTAATTTGGGTTTTATCTAATTCATCAGAATAATACTTCCTAGTGGTACATAGAATGGTAACCGTATCTCGAGACTTCTTATTCACCGTAATAACTTTATCTTTTATGTTGTTCATCCTCAATGCAATTTCAAGTATATTGTTGTGCACTTTCATGTTGTTTAGCCAACCTTCTATACATTGTTTGCACAAAGGCAAAGTAGAAACCAACATTGGATTGAATCAACTTCTTTGTAAATAAAAACTTCATGTTCTCTACATTGAAATATAAAAAATTTACTACATTGAGTGGGATAGGAGGCAGATAATTTACTTACCTATTTTTCATGTCTTTTCACCCAATTGAGGATTCTTTTAGCTTTTTAAAGGGATAAGACCGGTTGGTGCGATGGCTGATTGTTTCACCGCATTTTCCATTGTGTCTCGAACCACGAGCTTTCAACAAAAACCTGAGATTTGACATATGCAATGGCACGTGACAGAAGCCCGCCTGTCATGATCCTCAATAGCAGAGCTTGATTTACAAAAACAAATATATAGTTAGCAAGATTAAGAGGATAGATCCATTTGAAAGACTATAATAAAAAACACATAGACAACATATACAAAGGCGAAGTGAAAATGAACATTGGATTGAGTCGGCTTATTCTAAAATAAAAATTACATGTTCTCCACATTTAAATCTACAAAATTCTCTACATTAAGTGGAATAGGAGGTAGATAATCTACTTGCCTATTTTTTATATCTCTTTTAGTGTCAATGCTAGCCATAAGAAATAGATAAACAAAGAAAATGAAACAACACAATAAACAAAGACAAAAAAAGGGCACACAAAAGAAGAAGGCAAAAAAAAAAGTACTCACCTATTTATAAATTAAAAAAGAGCATCGCATTGTTCATGCAAATAACACTTAAATCAAAGTGTTAAAAAAGGATACTGGTTTTGGCAGATACCTACAATAAAAAAAAAACAGTATTGTTTTAATTGCTGTAATGTCATAACAATCACATGATGATATTAAAGGCAAGACAAGTCACCATTGTCGTTCCTTTAAAACCACCACCACTTAATTTAGTTTTTCTCTAATTCATGAAAATAAAATTTATAGGTGGTACGTAGAATGATAACAGTATTTCGAGACTTCTTCTTCACCACAATAACTTTATCTTTTATGTTGTCAATCCTCAATGCAATTTCAAATCCATTGGTGTGGACTTGTTCAATTGTTGAGGAGTTAAATTTATAGCCAGCCTTCTATATATTGCTTGCACAAAGGCGAAGTGAAAAAGAACATTAGATTGAGAAAGCTTCTTCGTAAATAAAAATTGCATGTTCTCCACGTTTAAATCTAGAAAATTCTTTACATTAAACGGGATGAGAGAAAAATAATCTACTTTCCTATTTTTGATGTCTTTTTCAGTGTCTCTATTAGCCATAAAAAATAGATAAACACATTAAATAAAACCACACACAAAGCCTAAACAAAAAACGAAGGGCACACTGAAAGTAAAGACAAAAGAGAAATTAAAAGAGAACTTACCTATTTATAATGAACTACTTGAGAGATTTTCATTGTTCATGCAAAGAACACTTAAATCAAATGGTTACAAAAGCAATAACGGTTTTAACAGACACATACAATTCACTAAAAAAATATTGTTTTTAACTGCGTTAAAATCAAAACAATCATATGATGATATTGAAGACAAGGTTTGCCACTATCTTTTCTATAAAACTACTACAATTTAATTTGGTTTTCTCTAATTCATTATAATTAAACTTGCACGTGGTACATTGAATGGTAACAACATCTCGAGACCTTCTTTTTCATTATAATAAAACTACCACCTTTAATGCAATTTCAAATTCATTGCCATGCACTGTTTTTGTTGTTGGGTAGTTACATTTACAGCCAGCCTTCTATATGCTGCTTAAAAAAAGGCGAAGTGGAAAACGAAGATCAGATTAAGTCAGCTTCTTCGTAAACAAAAAGATGCATGTTCTCTACATTTAACTTTAGATAATTCTCTAGATTAAGTGGGATTTGAGGCAAATAATCTGCCTGCCTATTTTTTATGTCTCTTTTAGTGTCTACGCTAACCATAAAAAATACAAAAAAGCAAGAAAACAAAGAAAACAACACAACATATAAAACAAAGAAAAAAAAATAAGGGCACACAAAAAACAAAGACATATAAAATAGAAAAAAAATACCTATTTATAATGGAACCACTTAAGAGATTGGTATTGCTCATGCAAAAAACACTTAAATCAAGTTGTTACAGAAGTGATATTGGTTTTGAAAGATAAGTACAATTCATAAAAAAAAGTATTGTTTTTAACTTCATTGAAATCAAAACAATCACATGATGATATTGGTTAGACATTGACCAATATTTTAAACACTTATTTATGATTTTTTTAATTTATTTTAAAAAGTTGGTGTAAAAAAGTTGAGGATTCTTTTAACTTTTTAAAAGGATAAGACCGGTTGGCACGATGGCTCATCGTTTCACCACCTTTTTTTTATTGTGTCTCGATTCACAAGCTTTTCAACGGAAACCTGAGATTCGGCATCCACGATGGCACGTGACAGAAACCCACTCGTCTATGATCCTAAACAGTAGAGTTTGATTCACGAAAATAAATAAATAATTAGCAAGATTAAGATGACAGATCCATTTGAAATACTATAGTGAAAAACACGTAGACAACATGCAGATCATGAATGGCACTTAACAAGTTATAATAGCAACATTGTTATTTAACCTTGGTTCCTTAGGAAAAAACTTGTTTATTTTCCTAAAAAGTAGAGAAATCCGCTCTTAACCTGCCTTATTATATGGTCGTGTAATGCTTGAAGACAATGGCCTTTCAAATACCTAAAATTTTCAATTGGGCAAGCATGGTTGGTGCTAATCCCCTTCCCACTAACCACCTATATGGATGGTGGTGCCTATTTGTTCTTCTCATATGATGGTCAAAACTTAGATAATATTCAGATATTTAAAATTTGACAGAATATTTAGTCCACAATTTCTTTATGATATCTTTCCTGAAAGTCATCCATTTATCTCTCCCTTTCTTTGATTGCGTTTATAGAGATAAATGTTGAACTAGTTCGTGTCTATGTGTGCGTGTGTATATATACATGCATGGATTTCTGAAATCACAACCCAGGTGTTCCTTACTTTCAAATTTTAATATCTAAGCTGTGATCAATGTGCCATGTTCTTGGTTTGATTTCAGATCTGATGGATATAGAACTGGGCACATTATATCTGGATATGTTTATTTTTTATGCAATCCTGCCATGGAGGGAGGTCCCCCTAACCTTTGTATTCATAACAAAAATTGAGCTGTATACAAAACCATCACCAATACCGTAGGGCTACCAAGAATAAGCACTCAATACACAGAACTCTACCAAACCCAAGCACTCAATTCAAGCATGAAAATCTGATTTCAAATTATAAAAGTTGCATTCCAATTATTTTTCTATCTTTTATATTTTCACGCTTGTTACTTTTGTATCTATTCGATTAAGCTTGGGCAACGACCTAGCCCACCCGGCCCCATAAAGAGTCAGGCTCAAGCTGGCTCGACACCAGAAACCCGGGCCTGACCCAACAATTAAAACCGGGCCGAAGCTTACACTCAATCGAGACACATAGCATCATTGCCATCATCTCTGTGCTTTCGTTCCATCAGCTTTTCAAAAACCCATCGCTTCACCGCTTTTTCTTTGTGCTTCGTTTCATGAGCTACTGGTATAAAAAACTTGAAATCCTACCCCTGGTACCTGTAGTCGACTGGTGGAAGTGGAGGAACAATATAAGGGTCACTCGCAGCTCTCTTTCAGTTCTGAATAGATCCAGATCTGATACTAATGCATTAGTGTTCAATGCTTACTTTGGCAGACAAGCAAACACTTAGAGGAAGATAACACTTGCAACTGTTAGTGCCTGAGGCATGGGAGATCCGGGATTTTGCATGCCCGATGGTTATAGTTGTGAAGGAACCTGAAGAGAATAGGAAAGAAGCTATCTAGCTAGATGGAGTAAAATTGGAATACCTTCTGCCACCAAATTACAAGTTTATCATTTCACTTAAGTTAGAAGAAGTTTACTTACTTATGGGCTATATTAACATTTTTATGAAAAATGTCCTTTTTTGCGGGGGGCCATAAAAGCTAGTCTCCTTTTCTAGATTACAGACAAAAGGTAGACCTAAGGTCAGCAAGCAAAGTTTTGAGAGAGTAAAGTGGGAAAAATGAATGCATGAATCAACTATATATATTGATGAAATTATCCCATTCTAAGAGGTAGGGACTTGAATCTTGCAGACTATCGGATAGTTCACAACAAGCCACAGGGTCATTTCTGTTCTGTTGATGTCAATGGATAGAATTCGGATCACTATACTTTTGATCATATCCAATTTTTTGAATATGCATATTTTCGAATTCGAATTTGGATAAAAAAAAAAATCTATATAATATTCAAATCCGACTTTTAAATCAAAATCTGGTTCCGAATCCGACTTTATTTAATGGTTTTTTCTAATTTCATTGAGTTGATTTTGCGTTACATTCATAAACGAGTGTTCAATGAAGTCAAACCTTCATTCGCTCCACATCATCACTAACTCTTTGGGTTAGTCCTCTTAGCTTTAGCAATAGGGTGTTTTTTTTACATAAAATTATATTTTTTAATTAAATCAAACAATTTGTCGTTTCCCTATTAGTTAAAGGTTTTTGTTTTTAAATTTGTGAATTATGTGTTACATATCAAATACCTAAGACTTTTAGACAAATTATATGATTATACAAAATAATTTATTTGATTGATTATATAAGTAATTAATTTGATAAAATAAAACTTTTTTATGAGTTCAACAGTTTTTTTACATTAAATATATTTATTTGTGATTAATTTACATATTTTAAAAAATGCCCATTTTGTTGAAATTTCTTGATTGAGGTTTTTTTATTATTTTCAATTAAATAAATACATTGTTTAAGATGTCCAACTTTCTTGATGCCTTAACTATAATAATATGCTGGTTCACACCAAAACCTTTAACTAAACACAACATTAAATATTAATTAATTACTTTTATATGATATAATTTAAAATACTTTTAAGTTAAATGTCATAGTATATGACAATTGTAAGGATATTATTATATGCAACTCCATGAAAGTCATTAGCTCTTACTCAGATTATACCTACACATAATATTTATATTATTTTCATATGGTGATGTTAAGTTAGTGTAGTTGACTTAACTTTTTGCCAAACATCCTTCCATTGTCATAGGTTGCAACTTCAAAACCTATGACACTCAACTCTCACTGGATTTGGATATCAGCTCTCGCGTTCTGATTCAGATATTAGGCTCCAAGATTCAGATATCAATTCTCATGGTTCAGATTCAGATATTAGGCTACAGGATTCTGACATTAGCTCTTGTGGTTCGGATTTTGACATCAAGTTATAATTCAGACTTGGATATCAACTCACAATTCAGATTCAGATATCAGGTTATAGTTCAAATTCAGATATACTTGTTAAGATAATTAGTTTGAATATTTATTTAAAACCAAATCCGAATCCGTATCTGATCGGATGTTATTTCTTAAATCCGAATTCGATTCGACTTTCTCAATCAGATGTTAAATTGCTTACCATGTTAAATTGCTTACCATATCAGATTTTTTACAAGCAATTCAGACAAATATCTGATTCGAATCTGATTTGTCTTGCTCTACTATCAAATTTGTGACTTTTAAGGCCTGTTTGACAGATAAAATAATTTTGTAATTATTCTTGTTTCATGAATCACCACAAAATTTGAGATAAAGTTGTAGGGCACTTTTTAAGGTATTCCATGAATCTGTTCTAATTTTGAGGCCATATTCATGAACCAAGTATATACTGTTTTATTTGCCAAACATGTTATTACAGGTTCTTTTCCCTAAAATATAAACAAACTATTACATGAATATGTCTCATAGACTATAAAATAATGTTCGAGGAATATAGTTCCCAGCCCTACTTGGATTTGTATTTGAGAGAATTCTTAAGCTGAGGGTGAGAACCAATTATCAGGTACATGTCATCCACCTGTTTTAAAGCTTCTTTATGTAAGTTTGTGTGTGTATATATATATATGGGGTCCATCTAATCGCGGCTACCCAATGCTTTGGGTGAATTTGATATAAGATTTGACTATTTTTTTGTCCGGATTGAGACGGATAAATCCTCTAGCTTCAATAGCACACCACACAATTCAATGCATCCAAAGAAGCTCAAGTTGGCTGGATGATACACACACACACACACACACACATATATATATATATATATATATATATATGAACAAAATATGACTCGGGGGTCAATAAAATGTAAAGCTAATATGAATGAGAAAAGTAACGGTTCCACTTAAAAGTCACATTCAATGCAGTCACTAATTGCAAGGTCATTTAATAGTACCAAACGATAGTTACAGCTACGTTTCGTTTTAAAGAAGAATAATCTCACTTCTCTAAAAACACAGTTCGAGAAAGCAGTCAAAGCTCGGAAACTTGTTCCTTATTTATGTAGTGCTTGTTGCGTCTAAAATAAGAAACTTGCTTATCAATAAATTTATTTTACTTCTTGGATTCAATTGTCATTTTTCGTTTGTTTGTTTTATCTTTAGCTTTTCCATGATAATGCACAAGTTATTTTATTATTATAACAAGCACAAACTCCTGACCCTTTTATACACATATTCATACTTGCTTACACACATATTTGATTAGTGTATGAATGTTACATGTGAATTTTAAAAGCTATATATAAATTGTTATTCATGAGGCCTAAGGCCCCCTATTTTCTTTGCCTCCGAGCTCCTGGCTTGGGTACGATATTAGGGCGGTCAACTTGATAGAGTACATCTCACCCTAAATAGCATCCGAGATTAGCACCCACGGTAGGTAGTGACGAAGTCAGAAATTTTTGGCTACGGGGCATTGTTATAAAAATTTTCATTTTTAATAAATAAATAATTATAAAAAATTTATGTAAAAATAAATAAAAATTTTGTTGTTGGCATGGGCAACTGTCAACCAGCATATATGTAGCTCTGCTACTGACGGCAAGAGTAGAGTCAACATTTTTTTATAGGGGGGTCAAATTATGGTTTCAAATTTTTAAGAGGAGTCAAAATATGAATTTTTAATTTTTTTTTTAAATTTTTAAAATTTACTTTTTTTTTTTTTGGTTGAGGAGGTGGGGAGGCCCCTGCTAGCCCCCCTTGTCTCTGCCTTTGACCAATGGGGATCGAAACAAGGACACACTATCTGTATAATCCCTAACCTACCAGCTATACTACGCCCATTTCTCATGTGAACGAATTACGTTTATGGATTGAAGAACACTTTATTCGACTCAACAATTACGTGTTGAGCTCAAACTCAACTCAATTATTTGAATGAGTCTACTCATGTACTCGAGTTCGACTCGTTAAGCAAATGACTCGGCTCGAACTTGTTCACCAATCGAGCTTTAACGAGTAGAACTTGAGTAGCTCGACTCGTTGTTCACCCCTACTACCTCTTGGCTCTGCCTTTGTCCCAGAGGAATCGAAACAAGGACACACCATCTATACAATCCGTAACCTAACCAGCTATGCAACGCTTCTTTCTTTTATGAACAGGTAAATATGTTCCGTAAGACAGCCATCAAACACAAACTGAATTACTCATGAATTACATTTATAGATTGAAGAACACTTTATTCGAAAGGCCTCATGAATTACATTTAATGACAAACAGACTCCACCTTTTTTCTAATTTATTCAAATTCCTCCCTCGAGTTAGTCAAGAAACAGTATCAAGCAAGGTGAAAGACATCAATTGAATCTGGAGCATACTCTTCTGATTACACCCTGGGATCCGGTTTTCACACCGACCCGACCCATCTTCACCATTGCATTCGCAAAATCATGATGGAACGATGAACTGGACAAGTCGGGAATGAACCCGCCGCGCAGCCCAAAATACGAATCCACGACCCGTCGGGTGGACGGGTCCGCGTAGAGTTGTGCGTCGGATGCGAGAACCGCGAACCCCAACCGGATATTGTTGAGGATGCTCTTGTCAAACGCAAACTGGCTTCCCTGATCCAAAGGCAGCCGGACATTGACGTCGCCGTTCACCGGGCAGGTTAATTCCAGTGCCGGCAGGAACGCCGGATTAATGGAGCGGTCGGACCCTCCGGCGGGAGTGAATGCGTAGAGGCGTTTGGTCATAAAGAAACATGCCGCCGTGCCTATGCTGTGTCCCCCTGCCAAGTTTGGTAAATTCATCAAGTTGAACCACTTGCATGGAATTTCAAGAAAATAGAGAATGAAAATGAAAAGCTCATGAGCAACTTTTTTGAAATATATACAGAATGACGCATCAGATGGAAAAACTGGTCCACTGAAATATTTTTCAAACTCAAACCCTGTTTCCTTTTGTATCAATGAACGTTAAGTTCCGTTTTGCAAAATTTAATTGACAAATTAATGTCATTTTGCTCCATTCAAGAAAAGCAGCAGATTATTATTATTATTATTATTATTATTTTGTCACAAGAATTACTAATCTACCATGTTGATAGCCTGGCTTCCCATATTTTTTTTTAAAAAATTGCCTACAAATTTTAAAAAATTTACTTTCCCTAAAATTTTGAAATTATAATTCAGCTCTCCTCATGAAAAATTTTTGTCACGGTCCCTGCCCTTAACAAAGGAGAATCAAGTGAGGGCCTGCATGGGCCCTCGCCCCACCTAAAAAAAAAAAAAATTTAAAAAGTTTACATGTAAATTTCTTAAAAAATTCACTTTTTCTATATAAAAACTTTGAAAAATGATATTGTGCTTCTAATCAAAACTTAAAAACTTTAATTCGAGCTACCTCATGAAAAATTTCTAGCTCTAGGCCAGCCCTTAACGGTAGTATGAATGTTATTATGTATCATCCCGCATTGCCTACTCAGACGCTGCATCAGTTGAAATTTGAATATATAATTTTTCACACTTTCCAATACCAGATGAAAACCAATATCACAACATTTAAGTTCCAACACATTGAGTCATGTACCAAGATGAGTTTCCTTTGCATGCAAGAGTTCTCCCCTTAGTTAATGTAGTGGGTCTTTCTAGTTCTTAGAATAGTCATTAGCATCATGCTTTGGTTGAAGAGAAAAGAGAGCTCCTTGTAGCTTACTCAAGCAGCCACCCTCACTAGTTGAGCTCTGCTTTATATAAAATTCACATGGCATTGCAATTAATACCAACAACTACTTTTTTTGGGATCTTCCATGCAATTCTACATGTTGGAACTAAGAAAATTAAACTCATGTTTAAAATTGCATTCAAAGATAAATGTTTCTATTTTCCTTCAGAATTTGATTATTTTTTGGGCAAATATTTAACTTAAGAAAAAGGGGAAAATTCAATGGTTTAGCTTTTTAAATCTTACATTCCATGGTTATTATTGTTGCTAATGTGATATGTTTTATCAAATTTTGCTTTGCTTTTTACCTGCGCTTAGAAGAACCAAGTCTGAAGCAGAGAGTCCCTTCGCTGCAAACTTTGCCTTGAGGACACTGATGGGGTCATTAACATCAGGCATGCTGCCAGCATCAGAAGCCACAGAAACAATGCCATCTCTTCTCCCTGTTTCAACCTGATAACTTGGCCCTCCACTCTACAATTTAAAAGAAAATTCTCTTACTAACTCTGTTAGAACAAGAAGTGAGTCTGAGATTGATGCTAAACTGCCTTAGTGCAGGAAATGAATGATACAGTATGTTACCATGGAAACAGAGTCCCTCGCCGCCAAGGCCACTATGTCCGAGCACGAAACAATGCCGGGGCAGACCTGTTCCACCTGAGATTTCGCAGCTTCGATCACGTCGAACCCCCTTAAGCCTGCATGGGCTGGATTGGTCTTCTCGGAAGTCGGCCCATCAATCAGAATAGACCCATCACATCCCTGGACAGAAGTAAAAGGAAATCCGATTCACAGATTTCATGTACATGTGTAACAAAGTAACTATATTAATGTAAAAATGAAAGAAAATTGAGAAGCTGGTGTTGTTAACTGCCCACACCAGCCACTGAAAAATATGCCTGAACAAAGCAGTCATGAAAGTGGAGGCGGAGTAGGGGAGCAGTGATGGTCCAGTCGAAAGTGATGGCGGTTCGAACGGCGGATCTAACTATGGACTCGGCGGCAGGGCAGGTGGAGGAGTAGAAACCCACTCGAAGGGATCCCCACGAATGATCCAGCAGCAAGCTGATGGAGCAGAGAAGAATTACAGCTCTTCTGGCCATTTGAGCTAAAGATTGAGAAAGGTGCAGAGACAAAGCCAACTTGGTCCAGCTCCTTATATAAAGAAAAAGAAGCAAAAGGTAATGTTGAACAGTGAGGAAGGCCATGAATTCAACGGAATTTTGTATTCTAAATGCAGTAGTTCTAGCAAGTTGCGTAAAGGGAAATTAGTTTAATTGTTATTTTTAAATTGTTCTATTATTTTTAGGTTAAGGCTCCTTTAAATGCCATCCTGCTCAATGGGCATGTTCTTTCATAAGCAGGGCATGGGGACCCCTTTATTTTATAAATTTAGAAATTTTTTATCTTTTAAAAAATACAAAAATATAAATGGGTCCCTCCTAAAATTTGTAAAAAAAATATCAGTACGTGTCATGAATTCTTATGTTATACAGTTATAGAGAAGGGGTTTCATTAATATACTTTGTCCCAAGTGATGAGATAAAGACATGAATATGATTTTATACATCTAAACATACTTAAAAAAAAAAAAATTTCCAAGTTGATGTATCCCCTTAAAGAAAGAAAATTATAGGCAAATAATACTAGGTAAGTTCAGGCTAACCTAGTAAATTAGTTTTATTTTTTTTTGTGCCCACAAAAATATATGAATTATTTGTTATATACACTAATGTTCTTCTTTCAATATTTTAACTGCAATCCTCAACCTTTTACTTGGGTTAGGCAGCACCCCATGTTCTGATCTTCCTCAACTCCTCAAGGGACATTAATTTGCTCTATTTCTGTGCAAGGTATTCAGGTCAGTTCTAGATCCGGAAAAGTGGACGGCAGTTTTACGCATTTTAGTGGATAGTTTCAACCATTTTCCAAGGAAAATGATAAATTTATGCTTGGGATCTTTCAAAGGTTTAAATAATTCAATGGTAGTGTCCGTATCCTTTGGCATAATTTTAGTAGTAATTGTCTGCCTAACTCTTTTAAGTTAGATATGATCTTAAAGATTATATCTTAAAGATTAGTTAGATGCAAAATATATATTAAGTTAATCATTTTTTGGGTTTAAATAATATTTTTGTAATAAGCAAAAATGAATATGTGAGGCTCTCATAGCATCAATATTTTGATAATCATACGAAAATCTACATTTTTATAAAAACAACTTCATTCAAACCATGTTTTATATCAAAATAAGTTTTATAAATATATATTAAGATGTTTATATTTTATTTAAAATATTTTTTAACGGTTAGCAAAATGGTTTGTTCTTATTCCTGACCTGACCTAAGTGTGTCGTCCTATTTTTACCAAGTTCTCTCTCTCTCCCTCCCTCTTATAATATATATATATATATATATATATATAAGAGAGAGGGAGAGAGAGAGAAAGAGAGGGAGAGAGAGTAACTGACAAACATTTCACTTGGGTAAGAAATAAAAAGCAAACCTCTTAAATTCATGTTCAAAAAAAGTGTTTCAAACAAACTGTTAATCTTTTAATATATTCTTAAATACTAATTTAATATAAATCATGTTTTAATTCAAGTAATTTTCGTAAAAATAATTGATCTTGGTGAGCAGTTCATTGTTTAACTATTAAAAAACATTAATGTAAGTAAGAAAATGACTTATTTATATCTGTCGAATCATTCTTAAGAGTTCATGTCTATGCATATCACTCTTAAGAGAGCATATATATTGTAATTAACTACGCAAATGGCAAGATCTGGCTTTGGATCCTCGCCACCCTATGACATGTAATCTTGGATGGATCGGGCCCCAGTGGACTGACTTTGGGTTAAACCCGTGTCCTTTTGTTCCTATCTGCAAGTCATTTTCCCGCACTCGTGCTTAATTGGAATAAGAATTCAGAGCAAAAAATGAAAAGAATAAATTTCTCGGAGGCAAAGTAAATATACTTGCCTTAAAATAGGTCTTTTGCTAAACTAAATTCTCTAAAATCTTGTTTCTTTCACCATCAGCTGAACGTCATAAGTCTTTCATGGTTAAGTTCGAATTATAAAATTGACAAATTCAAAAATAAATAAGATAATGGGTCATTTTGTCACATAAAACACGTTTTATTAAAAAAAAAACACATATAAAACGTGAAAACAAGTCAGTAAAACATGAAAAACATGTTTTTTTTAAATGCAAAAAAAAAACAAAAAACACGTATAATACATGTGTAACATATGTTTTTTTCTGTTTTTACCATTTTCCCTTTATTTTTTATTTTTTATTTTTTAATAATTTTCAAGATTTATTAAATGTTTTAAAATTTTCCATTTTATTCCCGAAATATACAATTTTACCGTATTATACCCATCTTTTTCCTCATTGTATAATACTTGTACACATTTTTTTTGACAATGGGTTAAACCATCGATATATTTTCGTTTAGCAGGTGGCGCAAATCCATGAGGTCACTCGATTTTCAAAAAAAAAATCCCATGCATACCCTCTAAATCTCAAATGATGCATCTAAAAGAACAACTCCCAATTTTAATGGAAGTTGAGGGAAACTATGAAGCCATGAGATGTCTATTCTCTTACATGAAACACAAAACATAAATAAAGAAAATTTAAACGCAAAGACTCACACTTTAATATTAAAACCTAAAATGTCCATACGTCTTAACAAAAACATCAAACGACAAGCAATTTTCCTCAAACATATATAGCTCCCAAATTTTGGTTCTACTATTTTATATCCGAGTTTTCAAACAATGGTAAATATGAGGAGGGGGGAGGGGGGGTTTCAGCAAATTTTCTCTATGAAAAATAGCACAAGTTTAAATTAGGAAATTTTGAACAAAAAAGTTTTGGATTAGGAAAACATAGATGCGAATACTCTCACTTCGGGTCGTACAGCTGGTAGTGCCAAATATTAGACAACATTGGATGCCAACAATAATATTAAAACCTAAAATTACCATCCTTGTTTTCGACGCATTGAAACATGAACTTTTTTACTTCTACATCTACTGTTGCCTAAGATATTATTTGTGGTATCTTTTCTTCTAAGATGTATTTTTTTTTTCTTTAAATTTGATTGATGAAGGACGAATTCCAGTGTCCTACTGAGCTTGCTAAGGCTGATCTCAAGGTTTTCCAATCCCAGGCTTGCAAATGTATGGCAGATGGTGAAGGCGCTCTTTCACTTGGTTTTTTTTCAAACCCAGGCTTCACTTCATCGTTTCTACTTGATTCTTTTGTGATTTTAATTATATACTTTTTTGTGGCCGCCCCTGAAAAAAATCCTGGCTCTTTTCCTGCCTGGAATCTGTGGCTCAGGTTTCCATCAATTCTCATGTGCATTGTATTGGCAGAAAATGTGACAAATGAGCCCATGATAAATCCTTGATGTGATCCCCGATAGCACTTCTAATTGTCAATCGAAAAACAGTCACATGATGTGTTTGCCCTGTGTGATGTGCTCTATCAATAGCTTGATCTTCAATCATTTGGTTCAACCATAGGTCCAACAAGCCAATATGAACAATGTTAAAGTTACCATAAATATATGGTCATTAAGTGACAGTAAATTATATGAACATTTTAGTTATGCAACAGGCATCAGACCTCTAGACGGGTCTCAAATTCTCTGATCTCTAGCAGCTACAGTCCTTTCCATTCAAGTCTTCCTTTGTAATTCATATTATCTTGATGGACCTTTGGTGGAATGAAGATCGAGCTATTGACCGAGCACATCATATACACAGTGCAACCACATCATGTGACTGTTTCTCGATTGACAATTAAGAGTGTCATTCATAATCACATTTGATGTGTAAATAAAATGGTTTCTCAAATATGTAAATAATATGGTCATGCGTGACGGTAAAAAAAAAAAAATCATACTGTTAAAGTTATGCCATATGAGCATTAGCACTTATATCATAGCAGCGGTGTATGGTATTTCTAATGATAGTTTATGGTGCTTTGATTGATATGTTTTAAAATTTTAGTTTTCCAACAATATGTCAATATCTGGTTAATTTCAATTTTCTATACTTGATTATACTTGTTGCTTGAGTTTACCTAAACTTGATATTGTGCTAAGATCAAAGCCATGGCGCCCGGACGGCTCATCTTGTTTGCAACCCTATTCCAACTAAAATTTGTCTGTATCAATTAATATATTAGTTTAATATATTCCAAACCACATTTCAACAAAAATCAAACCGTTACGCTATTGCAAAGTTTATTCTAAATAAACCATATAAACATGCTAACACGTCTATAGAATAGCCCTTTAACATACATGATTTAGTTCAAGTTATCATTAGAAAACGTTTACCTCTGTTACCATCAAAGTTTTGACATTATAAGAGCCATTAAGTTTATGATGATCACAAAAAGGCAAGTTAAGGTTAATAACGATTGGCCTAGTATATAAAAAGTTGGTAATTTATTTCACATGGTTCGGTTTAGCTTATATATATATATATATATATATATATATATATATATATATATATATATATATATATATATATATATATATATATATCTTAAAAACGGAACGGAATGCTAATACACGATTTCTCTCGAAGCAAGATCGCAAGGTTTGGTGCTTTTTCCCCGACACGATTTTGTTTTCTGCCGCTTAATCTTCGTCTGCATTTATTCTTCTTCTTCCTGGTCTTTCAGACTATAAAATAAAGCTGAGTCGAGCACTATGGGACACAATCGGCACTCCATAATATTTGCTTACTATTTACATGATGATAAAGAGTCCAAACTCATTAGAACTCCAGACTCACACCTACCAACTTAAGCAGTTTATTTTTCAGGATGCCGAAAGGCATTATTCACAAGTAGACAGAGACAGAGACACACTGAAAAGATACACTCCTTGGTCGCATTTTACTTTTATTTTAATACTAACTGCTTTTATTTACAGCGAAGCTATGCTCCCATCCTTATAATGCATCTCAGGCTTTCCCCCTTCTCCATGTAATCGAACGCTTTGTTAATCTCAGAGAAAGGAATTTCATGAGTTATGAACTTCTCCAATTCGAGTTCCTGCACAAAAAACATGGGAAACTGAATTAGCATTTCTGACTGTGTTCTAGAAAATAATCCTTTGATAGAGAGACATGGAAGAAATGCTAATGATCGATCTGCATTGGAAGAACTGATTTGACATTTTCAAGAGTGTCCAAGAGCATTGACAATTTATTGCAGAGATAAGGAAGGACTGCTAATGATCAGTCTGTATTGGAAGAACAATGGTAGCGTGAGATCAGGAACGCAATTTTCAAAGTTAAGAAGGATTCACACCTTGTTCATGTACTTCTCCACAACAGAGGGAATGTCAGAGCGTGGCTTGTAGTTTCCATAGAAAGTTCCTTTGAGAGTTCTTTCATTCAGTATGTTCATGGGGTTCGTCTGAAACACTGCCTCTTTGCTAGGGACGCCAACCAGAACAGCAACTCCCCAACCCTGATAATCAGAAAGGCCACAATGGTAGTTTTCTGGTACTGCTTTGATGAGAAGATGAATGGGAAACAAAACAATTATCATGTTCTAATAGAGCTAAGACCATGATTCATAGTGTAATTTGGTCAGTCACCAACCAGATGTGTATCGAATTTGGTTTAGATGGTGATTAAGAAAAGATTGGAAGACCTCTATTCTCATGTCAAGATATCAAAGAAATAACAAAGTTCTGTTATGAACATTCTGGCTCTTCGCGCATTTGACAAGATTAGTACAGGATGCATTCATAAATGGATAATACAAGGCTTGTCCTGTCCACCGTACATGGATGCAAGTTAGAAGAGAGAACCTACATCATGGACACTCTCTAAAGCAGATATCATGGCCTGAATATTCCCTGTGCACTCGATGCTCCGATCAACACCACCGTTGGTCATCTCTGCCAGCACCTACAACAACAACCAACCATGCAAATTAGTCATTCTCAGGTGCTTCCTCACTGTTTGTTTGAATTTGAGAAGTTACATGTTCATAATTTCATAATAGAACTGAAGAGCATTTGACCATTAATTTAGTAGGTTATTTCTTCTAGTACATTTTGACAGTTAATTTCATCTACCGACCTTAGGGACTGGATAAAATATACACAAATTCTCCTACAAGATCATCCTTTTTCACCAAGATCAAGAAACAAGTTCTTGATCCTTAGAATAGGAAAAGCTCTGCTCCTTAACTAATGGGCAGCCAGCTAAGTACACTAACCTGTTGAACAGGCTTGTTAGAGTCTTTTGGATTCACAAACTCTGTGACACCGAACTTCCTGGCTGAAATTTCACAGAAACAATGGTATCAACCAAGTATCAAAAGCCAATGAGAGAATCTGAAGAGTAGTTTTCTTAGCCCACCTGTCTCAAATCTGTTTGGGTTGATATCAATTCCAATTATCCTCGAAGCGCCGGAAACTCGTGCACCTTCAGCAGCCTAACACAATCACAGCAAGACGATATGCCATATAAAGGAGCAAGTATAGTTGGATCAGAAAGAGGGAGACAGGAGTAAGAAGCCTACTGCCAGTCCAACAGCACCCAGCCCAAAGACTGCCACAGTGGAGCCTCTAGGTGGTTTGGCAACATTCACAACAGCACCAAAGCCTGAAAGGCACAACAAAGCTGTGTAATCAGGGAAGAAAATTCAAACACATGGTAGACTCTAGATTCAGAGGGAAAAGAAATATAGTCACCAGTAGAAATTCCACAGCTGAGGATGCACACTTTGTCTAGAGGTGCTCTTGGATTAATCTTGGCAACACAACCAGAATGAACAACTGTATACTCACTGAAAGTAGAAGTACCCAAAAAGTGATAAATTGGTTGACTCTTGATGGAAAACCTGGATTTTCCATCAGCAATCATCACTCCCCTGTCTGTGTTGATCCTGAGGAGTTCACACATGTTGCTCTCTTCAGATTTGCAGTGCCTGCACTCCCCACATTCTCCTGTGAAGATGGGCAGTACATGATCACCTGGCTTAAGGTCTCTCACCCCTTCACCCACACTCTCCACCACCCTGCATAAAACCTTTTCTCAGTAGAGAAACATTGCTTCCGCAGGAAGGCCTTCATAATCTGTCCCCAAGATTAAAGAAAACACTCAAAAGAAGTTTTTTCTGCTTCTCTGTTTTATCACTGCTGGAATGATCTCTTAGAGAAATCTCCAAAACTAAAAATTTGCTAATGTAATGTATATTTTTAGCACATACCAAGTGACCCAAAAGTGAATGTAATTTGGGTCCAAGGAGGAAGAAAGAGAGAAAGAGACAGGATCAAGTAAAAAAACCGATCTCGATGTTTGGCTCAGCTAACATGCAAGTCCTGCGATCTCAGGTTGAGTCAAGCTGAAAGCTCTGAGTTGGAGCCTGGCTCAAGTTTGGTCTCTTATTACTCGAGTTGGCCCAACTCGGTTCATAACCCCTAATTATGATTACAAAATCTTAAGCAGAAAAATTTGTTAACAGGAACCAGCGGGAGTAAAAATAATATAAACATTACCCTCCTGCTTCATGACCAAAGATTCTTGGAAACACAGGGGTCTGGCCCTGCATAATTGAAAGAAATTAGGAAGTAAATAGTTAAAGGCAACTACCAAAAATGGCTTAGCCATAACAATAGTAGCAGGAGAAGGAGAAGGCAGCAGTAAGCTGCCTGTTTCCATGGTCAGACGGAAGGACAAGGAAGTCAAAAAGGTTCACCTTGGCTTCCCAGAAGAAAACGTCAGTATGGCATAGAGCAGTGAAGTGAATCTTGATCCTGACTTCCATCGCTTGAGGTGGATGAACCTCAACCTCCTCAATGGACAATGGGTTCCCTGCCTCCCATGCAACCGCAGCTTCACCACCAGAAAGCAAAAACAGGCACACCTGAAGCTGAAGACGACGAATGGTGGAAAACAGGAAATCACAACAAAATTTGGTAAAAAACCATTACCAAGACAACGAATAACCGTGCCTTCAGTAGACATTTTTCTTCTTCCTTGAACAGAGCACTGCAGATTTCAGGACACCGATCAACCTGATGAAAGATGGTGTGAGGGAAACTCGATTAACACTCTTTACCATCTAAAAAGAAGAAAAGCAGAAACGGAACTCAGAGAGAAATTGATAGACGGAATAGGCAGTAGCCTTACAATAAAAAGGCCAAAGAGCAGAGGGAGGCACAGCAGGATGGCATTTCACAAACCACCTCTTCTCTGAAGTTGTTGTGATTGGGAAGTCCACTGAGTGACGCACTCCATGGAGTACAGCATCTCTACGTGGAAGGCAGAGCAGCGGTCAGCAGAAGGAAGGCGACCACGTTGCTGTTCATGGGAAGAGGCAGGAAAACTTGCCCCTCTTTGAAGTTAAGTCACGTGGACTCGGAGGCTCGGAGCCCCTATTTGCGTTCGTTGCGGATTTATTTGCTTCTTTTTTAGTGAAGGGACTGACAAAATTAACCTTGCTACTAGATTGAACCTGACTTTGTTATAGATTGAACCTGACTTTGTTATCCTTCATTTGTATTAAAAATCTTTTTTAATTACTAGGATTATGCATTCGGGTTTGCAGTACCGAAGCTACGGTGCCAACACTAGTGTCTTTGAGCTAAAAGTTCTTGTTCCACCAATAAGACAGGGAAAAAGACAATTATAGAATGCTTTAAATGGCATCTGCTAGAAAATGAATAATTAGATAAAGCGCTGCAGAAATGATTTGGCAATAGATACAGAGGAAAATGGGGGAATGCTTTATTATATTCCAAAAAGATCACAACAAAAACAACAAATCCTCAATGGCCAATTGACTAGTAAAAGAGGAATTGAACATATATATTGTGGCCTTTGAGAAATTAACAAAACCAAACGGAACTGAGTACTGCAAGTCTGCAACACAGATAAATATGCATTCCCTACAAAATTAATGGAGCTGTAACTGATCTAGGATCTGACAATCTTTCAGTATTCATTGGAAGCTTCATAATCACCATCATTCTTCCATGCTCATGACACAGCGAATGCCCTGACCGCTGAGCATCAGATCGAAGGCCTTGTTGATCTCAGAGAACGGAACACGGTGAGTCACAAACTTCTCCAACTCAACCTCCTGCAAAAATTAACACCACCAATTTGATCAAATGCTCCCAACCACCATCATCATCTCTCACTTTAGGTCTCTTTCTGTTAATTGATGTTTTAGTATCTTACTTTTCTCATGCAGATCTCGACGACTTCAGGGATGTCAGAGCGGGTCTTGTAGTTGCCGTAGAACGTTCCTTTCAGAGTCTTCTCGACCAAGAAGTTTACAGGGTGTGTCTTGAACACTGCGTCCTTGTGAGGGACTCCAACCAGCACAGCTACTCCCCAACCCTGTGTTCAAAAGATTACAAGATCAGCTGAAAGAAGTCTGGTTATTCAATGGTAGTTTGTTTAAGAAATCAATTCAGGTTCCAGTTGACAGGAGCAAGAGATTTTCTCGACAGAAATCCATGGATGGTACTGCATGGCAGATGAAGATGAATGGTTGCTTACGTCGTGCACACACTCGAAGGCGGCGATCATGGCCTGGATGCTGCCGGTGCACTCAACAGCCCTGTCAACTCCGCCATTTGTCATCTCCACAAGCACCTGCAAGTTCAGAGAGAATTCAGTCAAGTCTCACTTTTGTAGCAAGATAGACATTTCACTTCATTTTCTTTTCTCCTTAGGCTTGATGGCGGCATTTTCACAGGATGTAAAAGTTTCAACATCCAAAAAAAATTTCACCTGCTTGCCAAACTGTACCCAAAACCAGAAAAGTATCCCAAACAATAAAAGCCCAAGGATGGAGTTTAGAAGGAGACCTGTTGGACAGGCTTTTCATAGTCATTTGGGTTCACAAAGTCTGTGCAACCAAATTTCTTTGCTGCGATATGAGGAGTAAAGAAGAAAGGGATTTATATCAGCAAGCAGTCTAGACATGAAATTTCAAAGGCTAAAACCAATATATCAGAGAAAGAATATCAAATTAATAACAAGAAACAACACCCAATTGAACAATGAAGAAACTAAAGAAATTCTAATAAACCTTGTTCAAATCTGGCAGGGTTGAGATCAACTCCAATGATCTTTGATGCACCAGCAAATCTTGCACCTTCAACAGCCTAGTTAATGAGATACACCAACAAGACAAGTCATGCACTACTCCAAGGAGCTAATGAAAGAAATATTCCATCCACAGACATCAAATATCTAGCGGCTAAGAATTGAAGGAAATCATGGGAAAAGAAACTTACAGAAAGGCCCACAGCACCCAAGCCAAAGACAGCTACAGTCTGGCCTTCCTTTGGCTTAGCAACGTTCACAGTTGCACCAAAACCTAAAATATTGTTTTCAATGAACCATTGGTAATTCCAATAATAAAGAAATGGATCTTAATTTGCTTTTGTGAAATGATCATCAGCTAGAGAAAATAATGTTTAATCCAGCTCACTCTAACTAATCAAAGAAAAGAAAAAGAATGCTTAATTTGTATGAGAGTGTAACTGATCGTAGTGTATGTTTGTGAACATAAAGTGGGGAATAGATGTAATTGTTTGTGTGAATGTCAGGTTATACCAGTACAGAAGCCACAGCTGAGGATGCAGACAGTCTCAAGGGGAGCCTCTGGGTTGATCTTGGCAACACAGCCGGAGTGAACGACGGTGTACTCACTGAAGGTGGAGGTGCCGAGGAAGTGGCTGATGGGCTGCCCTCTAATGGTGAACCTGGACTTGCCGTCGGCGAGCATGACGCCCCTGTCCGGGTCGATCCTGAGAAGGTCGCACATGTTGCTCTCCTCCGATTTGCAGTGGGCGCAGTCCCCACACTCTCCGGTGAAGACGGGCAGCACATGATCGCCGGGCTGAAGATCAGTCACTCCCTCTCCCACACTCTCAATCACCCTACCAATTACAATTAATATTATTTTACACGTTAATTAGTAACTATTTGGGAACATGAGAGTCAGAACAACAAAAGAAGATGTTAATTAACGAATATAATGACATGTTTATGCATTCAATTAAAAAATTGGACCGGATTGAGTTTTCAAAAATAATATTTGACCAGATTATGATACATATAAGTATCTGATTGAATTTGGATTTAGATCAAATTTAGTTTTAAATAAATATCATATATTCAATGTTGCCATTACAATTTCAAAATATGCCAGATTTGGTTCAACATTTGGATTTGAATATGAATGTAAAAATCGGACTTGAATTGTGAAATAGGATTTCGGGTTCGAATATGACTTTTATTTATTTGTATTCAAATCTAAGTATATGAATATCTGAAAAAAAATGCAGTTAAGAGTATATCCAAATCTAATTTGATTCGTTGACATCCTCCTGTTTGAACAAAGTGTACAAAAATGGCAAGGTTATGATATTTCTTTTGTGAAGATGAGATATATATTGTTGAATTTTCATATTCCTTCGTAAAAGTCAACAAGCTAAATAGACTTGTAAAATATTGGTAGGACAAATCACTCTATTATTTTAGAAAATAGAGTGATATCCAATCAGAATTTGATCAGTTGACATCTTCATGTTTGAACAGTGTGTACAAAAATTGCAAGGTTATGATATTTCTTTTGTGAAACTTCTTAAAAGTCAACAAGTTAAATACACATGTAAAATATTTCTAGGACAAATCACTCTATTTTTTTTAGAAATCTCTCTTGCTGACGTTTCTTTTTCCAAAGTTGGCTAAAACTTGTGTTCCAATTAAAGAGAAAAATGTATAAGAAACTTGCAAGGCAAACAGGACTTCAAGGCCCACAAAGATAGAAGAAAACTCACCCTCCAGCCTCATGACCAAGGATCCTAGGGAAGATGGGTGTTTGCCCCTGCATTTCCACAAACATTAAGAAGAAAAAAAATATATTACAAGGCACATCAATTTACCAGCATATATATAGAAGCTGGATTCCTCCGGCCAAGCCCGAGAAATCCTCCGGCCGTTTACAGCATGTGTTCCGACGTATGTATCAAGATATGCACATGATTAATGGCCGCTCGATCGGCGGTGTTGATGAGAGGGGGATCCCTCCATGCTAGAAGATACGTGCCTTGGCCTCCCAGAAGTAGACATCAGTGTGGCAGAGGGCAGTGTAGAGGATCTTGATCCTGACTTCCATGGCCTGTGGGGGTGCAACCTCCACCTCCTCAATCACCAGCGGCTTCCCCGCCTCCCATGCAACAGCAGCTGCACCCACCAGCACCAACAATGGCAGAGAAATGAGAAAATTAAAACAGTAGATTATATACAAGTCAAACTAGAATTTAAAAGATCTAAAAATTATAACTGCAAGAAGTTGCAGAAAACTATTAAGCTACAGAAAACCAACGACAGATCCTTCACGGGAAAATTTTGTGAGTTCTTGCTTTGCTGCCCGACATCCCAAACAAAAGATGGCAGCTCAAAAATGGCGTCTCTCAGAAGACTCTCCAGGTGAACGACGCAAAAGGCTTATAACGATCGACGACAATACTGGAGTTTCAGAGAAATACTTTATATTATAGTAATCCATGGTGGTACTTACCCCTGCATTGGATAACTTTACCAGCAGTGCTTGCCATTTATCTTCAACAGCCAAAGACAGAAGAAACCAAGAGAACCAACGAGGG
The DNA here is from genome assembly GCA_011799765.1 of Nymphaea thermarum. Lineage (NCBI taxonomy): Eukaryota > Viridiplantae > Streptophyta > Magnoliopsida > Nymphaeales > Nymphaeaceae > Nymphaea > Nymphaea thermarum. The sequence continues at coordinate 232,372 of JAANDH010000342.1, forward strand.
AGAAAAGTTAGAGAAAGAAAGAGATCAAACGAAGAGACTCCGAATCTTTCCTGAGCTCAGGAATTTCCTCGATGCAAAAGCCACTGGTTGTCATCGCTATTTATGGAGAGAGATCTACAGAGATAGAGAGAGGAACGTGCATTAAGGAATAGGACGTGCTTCTGATCATCTCCGAACCATCAACGAGCGCTCCTGGTTTTCTTTTCCGCACGCAAATTTGGACGTGCTATCAGAAGTGCAGGGATGCGAGCCAATCAAAAATTTCAAGTTTCGACACGAACCCTTGCTGAATCGGATTCAGGTTTTGATGAGTAATTAACTCCCGTTTAGGATTCAATACGCAGTGCAGTTGCGTCTGAAGTATATATTAATTTGAGTTCAAACTTAATTCCAATCCAATTTGATTAATAATGTGAATTGCTAGGAGAATGGGAAAAAAACCTTGCAAAAGCCAATGCAGCATAGATTAGATTAGATTTTACCACGAGTCAAAAACTTTATAAATATTACTTCTGGAAAACCTTTATAAGATCTGATCAGACATTTAATCTGTGGCTTTTTAGTCTTTAGCTAGTTTTAAATAGTCTACATCCATTTAAGGGTAGACTTCTACAAAGCGAGACACACAAACATACACACGTCTATATAGACCTTTGCCTTTTCCCATCTGGGTTCTCTAACATCTCACAGCAATACATCAAACAGTGTGTCTACTCATACCCGCTCATTGCATCAGGCCGCTGTGAATGGAGGGAAGGCCGAATGGCCGAACAATTTCACCATATATATATATATATATATATATATATATATATATATATATATATATATATATATATATATATATATATATATATATATATATATATTCGAAATGGACCTTTAGATTACTATAAATGTAATGTGCATCGATGAAAGAAATTGATTCTTGAACTTTCTCAACACCAAAGTAACTTATTGCTTAATTTGATGAACTTATGGCCATACCTTTTCGTTATTTTATAAATTTTTGCTGGCTGGATACCAGCAACTCATGCGATGCAATGAATCCTAATTTTGGAGCCCGACTCTTTAATGAATGGACCACGTTAATTGTCTACAAGCTCAGCCATGACTTCATCTTCTTTTCTAGCTAGTGGGCCTGGTTTTGGTCAAGTCTATAGATTATGTGGGATTCAATTGTATGTCAAGCAAAAATATCTAAGAGATAAACATCTTTAAATGGGTAGTAGCTTTATCTTGTCACGGGTGATCAATAAACTAGTTATTAATAAATTTGAGACGGCTAACTGCTCAATGTCAGCATCTTTTTCTTCTTCAAATAAAGAACCTTTGGCCGACTAAGCCACTTGATAGGTCAATTTTATTAAAAGAAACTAAAACCCCGGATGAGCCCCAATACAGCAAGAATCCTTTCCAAGACAACACCATGGAAAAACTCGAGAGTATGGAATGATGTCACTGTTTCTTACGATTGAACGACTCTAGTTAGCGAGAACGATTCTCTCATCAGTCAATGTCCATGGTCTTTATTTTCCCATGGGAATTAAAATTCCCATGAGCTTTTCCTCCTGTCACGTTTGAATTTGTTGTTCTAAAGGCCTAGTTTTGAGCGTTGGCAGTGACGTGAGAGAAGATGACGTTTGCAAGAAAATATTTTCTTAAGGAATGTGTCATTATGAATATACTTAATGATTACATGGGGCAACCTAAACGCCCCTTGATTGTGAAAGGGAAGCCATGATCACATCCATTTCATTTCTTCATTTGTCCTTTGAGAGGCCGGTTTATCATTTAAGCATCCATGCATAGAGCGATCTATAATGTTCGGATTTCATCAGTTTATTTCTTTGCTGAATTTGGTTTAGAACCTAACCTATGTAATTGGATTTATTTCCAGAAACAGAATTCAGATATAGCTTGTAATGTCCCATTTTAAAAAGTTTAGTCATGTGTCTAAGATTGTGATATGTCTTCGAAGGCTTATAAAGATGGTTATTAAAGTGCTTGGTTGTCCTTATTCCTATCATTTTGGGGGTTGGAATTGCAGCCGTTAGGAGGTGGGTTGGGATTCGTTGGTCCAATGACTTAAGCTTCGTGTAAGAGTAGGTTGGGAAGTTACAATGACATCAGAGCACAATGTAGCACTTGAATTGTGGTATCACACACACTGACATGGGTGCCTTAAGGGGGATGGATTGTGATGTTGAACTTTAAAAAGTTTAATTTCTTATTGGAGATTATGGGAGATCTTCAAAAGCTTATAAAGGAGATTAGGATTGTTAAAGGGGTCAATGGTCATTGTTCATAGCATTTTTTGGGTTGAAACCAAAATTAATAGAAGGTAGGTTGAGATCCGTTAGATTAGGTGCTCGGGCCTAATATGGGTGTGGGTATGGTTGTTACATAGCTAACATATAATCGAATCTTTATAAGTAATCAGGTGGACTTGTAATGGATTTTATATACAGATGAATTAAGATAGCATCCAAATGGTTGGAGTATTCGGAGGTAAAAGCTAAGAATTTAACTACTGAAACTTAATTAACAAAATGGGGTGCAATTACATTTAGCCCAAATCATGAAAGGATCAAACTAGTGGTTACCTAAAATTCTGAATGGACACAAGATATTTTGATCTTTTTTGCTGTTGGACCAGATTTACTTGTGAAAGATCTCCTGCATTAGGTGCATGATACCCAATTTGGTCGAAGAAATTAACATCGATCTTAGATCTATCGGCTTCAATTAGTAAAGAAAAGGGTGCATGCTTCCTTTTATCCCACCGCCCCTTGTAAAAAAAAGGGGTAAAAATTTACAAACAAGAGAAAGGAATGAAAAGCTAAAAAGAGCGTTTATGTAGTTTACAAACGATATTTTAATAACTATTTTTTTTTCTATCCAAACAAGTTTTTATGGTCTTTCTCTCATTTCCTCTCCACATTCCATATTCAACCAAAAAAGGAAAAAGGGAGCCTTGTGCTTGTTTGATATCTTAACATATATAATATCACTTACGCCTGATTTTATTGGCTAAATAGACGTGCAGTTGTGCATGAAATCCAAGTTAGGCCAAATTTTGATTTTTATTTGGATATTCTCACACGTTATTAATTATATGCTCTTTATTTCAATTTTTAATTGCATTAATGGAGGGATATACTCCGCACACGTCGTCACTTCTAAGCTCTAAATTCTATTTCTTTATTGCCTTCATGAAGGGATATACTCCCTTAGATTCCAGTTCTATTGGAAGGTTTATGTATATTAAAACGTATGTTTACATACAATCACTGGTACTCGAACAACAGCTAGTTGGATCAAGGAGCCCGGGTTCGAATCCAAAGCATATATGTCTTGACAAGCATTCTGCATGAGCGAGAGGATTGTGACCCACCACTCGAAAAAGGCCTTATCCCACCACCCTGATACGAATACTGGATCTGGGGTCTAAAGATATTATGTCCGGATCAGAGTTACTTGTTGTGAATCGGGTCATGAACACTGTATAAACCCTTTACATGGAGACCCAGTTACAGAGACTCCCCCTCAGATGCAACACCCTCCCGGGCAGCGCTCATCTCAACATGGATAGTAGAGGTCGGGGGCGGAGCTAAAATTTTTTTTCAATAGAACACTAAATATATAATTAATAAATTTTAAATTGAACGTGAGGGCAACGGCTCAGGTCTTGCAGGACTGCCCCATATAACTGGACCCAAGTCCACCAAAATCGATCATGTAAATTCAAAAGTTTGGATTGAGCTCATTGGATCTCATTGGAGCATATACCCTATAGAACCCCCATAGAAGCTGGATCACGATCATTTGAAATATTAAAGGTGATCTGGCACCAGAATTTAAAATGTTGCCGTCACCGACTTCGGGTAAATTAATCAGATTGTATGCAATCAGATTCAGATCTGGACTCGGATTCAGATCTAGTACACATATATATGTAATTGAATCACCTTTTCATCAGATATATCCCAATTGGGTTCGGTTATCAAAACTGCTTGCATACCAATCTAAATTCAGCCAGTAATCAGGTATTGAATCTCTTTACCAGATCCCATAGGGAATGTTTTTAAATTGGGATAAATAATCGGTTCTTATATCCTATCCAACTACATCTCCATGTCCCAAAAGCAAACCAGGGTCAAGCCATCGGTGAACGATCCAAAGCTCACGATGGAAGAAGAAGCTTAATTTTTTATTACAAAAACTCTCTCTCTCTCTCTCTCTCTCTCTCTTGTTCTATCTCTCTCTCCAAAGGCCTGATCTTCAAGGTTTATGAAGGATGAGACTAAGGATAGGCAATGGGTTGAGCATTTGATGGGTAGTTACGCATTCGGTTCGTGATTGACTGAGCTTAGGCTGGTTATTTAGCACTTGGGAGGACTCGATAAAAAAAAAAACTCACCGGACTAAGCTGGCGCAAGTTGGCCCGATATGTATATTTTATCTTCTGTCTTTCTCTCTCTCTCTCTCTCTCTCTCTCTCTCTCTCTCTCTCTCTCTCTCTCTCTCTCTAATATATATATATATATATATATATATATATATATAGCATGACATCGATAGTTAGCTTGCTTAGAAACTCTTGGTACTCTTGGTGCATCGCTAATGACTTTTTTAGATATTTTTCTCGCTAATGACTTCTTTAGATATTTTTCACGTGACGCCGATGGCTCTTGACACATCACCATTGGTTTTTGAGAGATTACCATATAAACTGGTAAGTGTTTCACATAAGCATAGACATCAAATCAGGTACTCGACGAGCAGCCAAACCCGGCACGATAACTAATCTGGTCCGACCTCGCCCAATGCCCAACCTTAAATGAGATTAAATGGGAGAAAGTGCTTTACTTTAATCTCTTTCTTGGTTCAAAGAAAGAAAGAGAGAGTCAACTTGCCCCCACAAGTTCAACGCCCTCTGGGATCAAATTGAACTATGCTAAACACAGGCACGTTCAATCTGTTCAGCACGTCTCTCTCTCTCTCTCTCTCTCTCTCTCTACCTTGTGCCTTTCTTGGCTTGCAGATATGGCAACCGCCGGTCAAGTTATCCGATGCAAAGGTAATCACCTTCTCAAACCCTTTTTCTTTCATTTTCTTTCTTTCCTTTTCATTCATTTTCTGGAGGTTAGATTCAATGAGAAACCAGCAGAGCGCATTTTTTACCAGTCTTTATGAGAAAACCTCTTCCTATCTCTGCTAACTTTCGTTGTCGTCACCAGCCCAGATCTGATGTTGAGGTTTTACTTAAATTTTTAAAGTCATCACAATTTCACTTTTAATTTTTCAAAAAAACTACCAACAACTGTTGAGTTCCAATTTTAGAACAGTCATTCAAAAGCCAACTTGGGGTATCTTTTGCCTTTTTTGCTTGAAATAAACTGCCTGCATGTCAGTCCTATATGCAAGTGTTCTTTAAAATTTAAAATTTAAACGAAGGCGCAAAAAAAAGGCAAGAGATAGAGGTTGCACCGCCTCAGGCCATGGAGGTCAGGATCAAAAAAAAGACTTTAACTAATGCTGATAACCTTTCTTTTTTGTACTCATTTTTGCCGCTGGGTGGTGTAGCTGGGAAGCCGCTGGTGATAGAGGAGGTAGAGGTTGCACCGCCTCAGGCCATGGAGGTCAGGATCAAGATCCTCTACACTGCCCTCTGCCACACCGATGTCTACTTCTGGGAGGCCAAGGCATGAAGCGCTTTACCCTCTTAATTGTTATTATTCTTCAAAGGAACAACTTTACTCGCAGTATGTGAATTATCAATAAAATGGACTAAATAACTCACAGTAAGTGCACTTAGTTGCGGCGCGTGGATATATATATATATATATAGTCATCCATCCATCTAATCAGAGTGTCCATATAAAAAAGGTAGATAAGTGAAAGAAAAACAAAGTGACAAAAATATGAACTAATATATATATATATATATATATATATATATATATATATATATATATATATATATATATATATATATATATATATATATATATATATATAACTCCAGCTATTCAAAGTCATCCATCTATTCTAATCAAAGCCGTCCATATGAAAAAGGTAGATAAGTGAAAGAAAAACAAAATGACAAAAGTATGAACTAATATTACATGACATAATACTCACCAGTTTTTTTTTCTTATTTTTTTCTTAACTTTTCATCATATTAGATCAAATAACTCTGGTTAGATGGTTCAGTGACTTAAAAAAAATGTGTATAAGATGAATTGTTGAGAAAAAAATAAAAAAAAAATATATAAACTAATACTAGATGATGAAAATAATTTTTCTCTTAGTCATTCAATCCAACGACTTTTATTAGATGGCAGAATAATTATAAAAAACCAGAGTCACCATTATATATATATATATATATATATATATAACTGATAAGTCTAACTCACTTTTTTTTTTAATGTTTGTTCTTTACATTAATTTTATGCAAATGCAGGGGCAGACACCCATTTTCCCAAGAATCCTTGGTCACGAGGCCGGAGGGTGAGTTTTTGATCTCTTTCTTTTCCCACGTATAATTTCACTAAAAAGCATAAATATTGCAACATAATTGCACAGCCTTGTACATTTACATTTCAAAATTAGCTTTTTATGTACCCCTGAGAAAATAAAACTCTATTAATACGCTTCATCTTCTCTAGTCTCACTCTCTCTCTCTCTCATTAACCTGTTTGATCTGAAACATTAATGGTAATTGGTAGGGTGATTGAGAGCGTGGGAGAGGGAGTGACTGATCTTCAGCCCGGCGATCATGTGCTGCCTGTCTTCACCGGAGAATGTGGTGACTGCGCCCACTGCAAGTCGGAGGAGAGCAACATGTGCGACCTTCTCAGGATCGACCCGGACAGGGGCGTCATGCTCGCCGACGGGCAGTCCAGGTTCACCATTAACGGGCAGCCCATCAACCACTTCCTCGGCACCTCCACCTTCAGTGAATACACCGTTGTTCACTCCGGCTGCGTCGCCAAGATCAACCCAGAGGCTCCCCTTGAGACTGTCTGTGTTCTCAGCTGCGGATTCTGTACAGGTATGTATGGATCATAATCAATGCAGATGCTTTATGACACTCAAAGTAGCCTTGTTCTGTTCTCTGATGATATTCCTCACACTCTAAAGAATAGATAGGATGGGCAGCGGCAGAAATTTTAGTTTCAGGAGCCGATCAGTGATATGATGTTTTACCGACATTTTCTGGCCATCGGTGATTCTTCGGTTTTTTTTTTTGTATCCGGAGCTAACGGTTTCAAAACTTTAATAGAAGTTAAAATATAAATTTTCAAGTTTTTTATATAAGTTAAACTAATTTGAAAATCCACAAGTAAAATTTTTATTTTCTAGAAGTCTGCAACCCCCCTTGCCTCTGCCCTTGTACACTGGGGAAAGGAAAGTATCTAGATCTGTAAGTTTTCATGATCCTTTAGTCTTTCTTTCTTTCACAAGAAGAGGCTTTCTCTTTGTAAAAAGAAAGACAGTTTCATTTATTTCTCTGCTTTTGTTTTTATGGTTTTATTGAAATGATTCGGGTTCTGCTAAGCTATAGTCACGGAAAAAATATTTCAGGGTTTGGTGCAACCGTGAATGTTGCTAAGCCAAAGAGAGGCCAGACTGTGGCTGTCTTTGGATTGGGAGCTGTCGGACTTGCTGTAAGTTCCTTCTTGCTCACCTTCTCTTTCGTGGTAGCTAAGTCGCCATTGATTTCATTACTCTTACCTTGTCATATTACATTCCCTTTACTTTCTTGGGGAGGAAACGAAAGAATATATGGTATAGCTTGTTAATTCAATTTAATTACAGGCTTGTGAGGGCGCAAGGTTTGCTGGTGCTTCAAGGATTATTGGAGTGGACATCAACCCTGATAGATTCGAACAAGGTGGGTGTTTAATGGCCCTTATTGAATCCATATGTTTATTCCAAAACTTATGGATTGGCCTAATCAGTCACCGCACAGGAGTTGCTATGAATTAAGTGTGAGTGCAGGTGCAGTTGCAGATCCAGTAGCTGCAGAAGGAAACAGTTTTCTTTTTCTTTGGATAGAACGATAACTTATTAGTTTTTAATTTTATTTTTTGCGGATTATATATAGACATGTGCACAGACAGGGAGCCCCCACGCCGTATCTGTGTGACAGCGCTCCAAGGCTGGAGCCAGAAAGTTTTGGCTAAGTGGCACTAATTATATAATTTTTAATTTTTAATGGGACACCTGTATACAAATAAAAAAAGCCCTCATGTATGAAGTTTCAATATAAAAAATAAGCACCCTTTGCGGGAATGTGTGGACAATTGCCCACATTTACCTCTGCCTCTGCATGGAGGCTCTGAATAATACTGTTTTTGGGGGTAGACTGCTGACCTAACCTTTTGCTTTTATTTTGTTTCAGCAAAGAATTTTGGCTGCACAGACTTTGTGAACCCAAAGGACTATGATACGCCAGTCCAAGAGGTACTTTTTTCTCAAACTTCCTGATTCTTTTGTAAATACAGGACAAAAACAATCTTCCTACATTGTGTATGTATATAGTTTGCAAATAATTGTTTTGAGTTTGCAGACATATAAAGCAGAGTAGAACTCATGTATGGACACATTTAGCATAGGGAGATTGAGTAATATATACATGGAAATCTTATACTGTTTGGAACTTGCAGGTGATTGCTGAGATGACAGATGGTGGTGTCGATAGGGCTGTTGAATGCACCGGTAGCATTGAGGCCATGATCTCTGCCTTTGAATGCGTTCATGATGTGAGTTATATATCATTCATCTTCACCACTGCCTTCTACAAGCAATTATGAACTTCAGTTCAGAAAATAATGGTTTCTGCTCTTCTCTTTTATCAGAATTACCTGACATTCAGTAGCTTATCAAATGTATAGAATGCCATTCAGAGACGGGTAATTGCCATTTCTAACACTATTGCTTGATAACCTCTCTTCTTGTTCACACAGGGATGGGGAGTTGCTGTGCTGGTTGGTGTTCCTCATAAGGATGCAGTGTTCAAGACGCACCCGGGAAACTTCTTGGTGGAGAAAACTCTGACAGGAACATTCTATGGCAACTACAAGACCCGCTCCGACATCCCTGGTGTCGTTGAGCTCTACATGAAGAACGTACGATTTCTAACCTAGAGAGAGAGAGAGAGAGAGAGAGAGAGAGGAATACCCAGATCGTGAAACAGGTTGAGGATCAAAGAAGGAACGGGGAGAAGACACTATCCAATTCATGAATATGCATCCACATCTGAAGCAGGAGAGAGAGAGAGAGAGAGAAGAATACCCAAATCGTGAATAGGCACCTCTGAAACAGGTTGAGGATCAAAGAGGGAGCGGGAAGAAGACACTGTCCAAAAATATATATGCACATCTGAAGCAGGAGAGAGAGAGAGAGAGAAGAAGAAGAAGAAGAAGAAGAAGACGACTACCCAAATCGTGAATAGGCATATCTAGAACGGGTTCAGGATAAAAAAGACAATGGGAAATCAGGATAAAAAAAGACAATGGGAAGAAGACACTATCCACATCGTGAATATGCACATCTAAAACACAGAGAGAGAGAGAGAGAGATTAGTATCGTGGTGGTACTGACGATTTGTGTTCATGCATGTTTCTGCAGGAGATTGAGGTGGATAAGTTCGTGACTCACCGTCTTCCATTCTCTGAAATCAACAAGGCCTTTGATCTCATGCTCAGTGGGCAGGGCGTTCGCTGTGTCATGAGCATGGAAGAATGAAGATCACAGTGATGCATCCAGTTATTGAACGAAGAAGAATACTCGGTGATACCAGGGAGAATTTGCTCTGTGCCGCACCGGTGTACAAGTCTAATTTTAGCAGTGACGGGCTCAGTTAATTTGATTTGTGTGGCTTTGATTTTGAAGACATTGATTTGTTTCTCAATGTCTTGGGTTTGTAATTTGATTTGTATGGCCTAAAAAAAGGGCTTGGCAGTTTCTGTTTGTAGATTTTTGCGTTCACAATAAAGCATTCTCCCAAGTTTTTTGCGTTCATTTGGTTAATTCGATACTCTATGGATGGCAATTCTTTACTTATATATCTCCGAAATACATAATTCGATACTCTTGATGGAGGGCAATTCTATTATTTTCTTATTCAATTTCACTATTGCGCAATTAACAACTTTCCACTTAATTTTTAAGAGTTAATCAGTAGGTGCTCCACTTGTAAGAAAAATTATCAAAAAACATGAACGGACAGAAAACATTGATTTTTTTTATATATAAAATGACGAAAGTACTTACTGTAACCATCACACCAAAAAAAAAAATTGGACTCATTGACGCGTGGAAAAATTTCTGTCGGTAAAGTTCCATTTTTAGTGACATTCAGGAGGTATGCCGATGAAGATTGACTTTCACCGACTTTTGGATGTAGATGTCGAGGAACATTGACCTTCACCAACACGTGGAGGACACATGTCGCTGAAAATATGTTTTTAACGACAATCAAGAAGTAAGTGTCAGTAAAAATAACATTTTCACCAACATGTACTGTAAGTATTTAACGACGGCCTGTTTTATTCTACAGAGGGTGAATCCAGGTTTTTTTGTAGTTTACTTTTTCTTTACTGACAAAAGTTAACTTTCTGATTATGATGTGTACTTTTATATAAGATAAAACAACAGTACCTCTTGTAAAGAGCCACGCCGTCCATATCTAGATATAAAAATTAATATTTATATGAGTAGGTAGTTGTTTCAAAATTTGTTTTTTCCAGAACATGAACGAAAAAATTCTCCTGAAAGTTTAGGACTTAGGAGTGCCTATTTGGTAACTTTTAAAAGTTAAGCCGCAACTTTTTCTATTATTTTTTTGTTCAAATTTAAATGCAAAAAAAAAAGACTCAAAACGGTCCATTAATTATCCATCATCTAATTCATAATTAACCAGTAAAGCTTTCTACTCAAATCTTCGGGCTAAAGTAAGGTAAGAGTTCAATGCCTCGAGCGCATCTCTTGGCATAAACGGATACCCAAGCTTGCCTATGAAGCGTAAAAATAAATTAATATTCTCGAGTCAACCATATCATATAAATCCAATCCATAATTGATAAAATAAGCCTACAAAATGACGCATCACATGACATTTGTACACTCTGATCCAACAGTATTTGGTTTTGAACTTAACAAATATATTTGCAATTACCCAATTGACTTTGATTCAGCAGTCAATTGGAGCGGAAGATCATGAATTTGAAGAGTGCAGTCTACTCCACCTAGTTGCTTCCTTGATTATACACTAAGAATATCCCTCTCTATGCCCAAGAATTTAAATATATTAAGAAATTGACAATTTCCTAATATTGCACACTATCTTTTAAATGAAATCTCATATGGGTTTGATTTTTCTTGCTAATTGCTAATGCATGCTTATGTTTTTTCCTACTTTTCAATATGAACGTGCTCTAATTTCAGGTGAATGGCCAAAACTCAACCCTTATCATAGAGTTGAAGCTTCCATCCAACCCATTATCCCTCCTATGATTAAAAAAAATTGCTTTTGGGGCTCAGGGTGCCACATTAGCTGCACTTAACTTGTGCATTAGTGACGCCATCCTTCTTATGATATTTAAGACATTTTTTGGGTGATGATCGAAGTTGGGTTTCTAAAAAACCGGGTTTTGACAAAGCAATCTATTGAAAAGGACATTATTTATAGAAAACATAATACAAAAAAAGTTTTGGAAGCTGGTTAAAAACAAGGTTATATAACAAAACTTAGTTTTAACACAACATCCTTTCTTGGAGGTGTCACTAATTCAAAGATTCCCAACACAACCTTAGATTTTTTTGTAGTTTTGAATTTTTGTATTTCCTAAAATATATAACAAATAATTTGTTGCCAATTTAAAATGAGCCTCATTGGATTGCTGAATCAGCAAGTCTAGATTAAGCTTGTGGGTCGATAAATGTCTAGTCATCAGTTCAATTGAAACATGGATTTTACTTTTCTGGACTGTAAACGGTGAATGCACTACATTCTAGTTAATCGGTGTATCGTTTTCCACTCAAATCAAAAACTGCTCCCAACCTTAGAAGTGGGGAAAAAGAAGAAGTTTAGTTTCAAAAAGTTTATCATCAAAAAAGCAGTCGATGCAAAATGTCAAGTATATTCCTGGATTTCATTGGAAAACTATTCCAAAAATATCTAGCTTATAATATTATTATAAGCCTTTATGGGGGACTTCCCTTCCTCACAAGACCCTCCCCCATCGTCAACTCCTTAACGTGAAGGAACATGGCTGCCAACAGTTGGGCTGCTTCGCCACAATAAAATGTCAAATATATATATATATATATATATATATATATATATATATATATATATACCCACTGATTTAGTTGCCAATGTTAATGGTTCGGATTCCGATCAATTTAAGAGTTTTCGAATTTAATACAAAATTGAATAATTTAAATTCGTGAAAAATTGGGCTTTCCTTGAATTTGACGCTGCCCAGAATGCCAAAATCCAGAAATTGACCATGTCTACACATCAAAAGTTGGATATAGCTCGAATTTAGTACAGATTAACAGGAGAATCCAAATTGATACATCAAAAATTGCGCATCTCCCCAACTTGGGTGCAGCTAAAAATACCAAATCTAGAAATCATATCCTGACCTTTTACATTCCCAGATCAATTATTAAAAGACTCTAAAAAGGTTGGTTCATATCTAAGACTTAGCAAATCCGATCAAATAATCAGATAATTGGATGCAATTGTGGAATCCTGAATCCCAGTTGGTCTACTTAAGATCCAACTTTTACATCCACGAATTCTGATTTAGCCGGATCCTCTCCTACTTCAGATCCAACAATCTGAAAGTAACTTGGTTTATTCGATTAAACAAACTGATTCAACTTTGATTTGGGTCGACGAAGCCTGATAAAATGAATCCTCTCGCATCACTGCCGTGATGGTGGCAGACCCCATACAGCGGCAACGAACCTGACGGCTAAGAAGAAAAAAAAACCGGGAGCGATTGTTGGTTGGTTTAGTGACGAATATCATAAGCACGTTCTATTCCTCAATTGCACGTTTCTCTCTCTCTCTCTCTCTCTCTCTCTCTCTCTATAAATAGCCATGAGAACCACTGGCTTTTGCATCGAGGAAATTCCTGAGCTCAGGAAAGAATTGAAGTAGATCTCTTCGTTTGATCTCTTTCTTTCTCTAGATTTTATCTCTCATTCTCTCGGTTTCTTCCCCTTGGTGTTGGAGGGAAATGGCAAGTACTGCCGGTAAAGTTATCCGATGCAGGGGTAAGTACCACCATAGATTACAGTGATATAAAGTATTTCTCTGAAACTCCATTATTGTTGTCGATCGATATAAGCCTTTTGCTTCGTTCACCTGGAGATGTCTTCTGAGAGACGCCATTTGTGAGCTGCCATCCTTAGTTTGGGATGTCAGGCAGCAAAACAAGAACTCCCCAAATGTAAACAAGAACCCCCCAAATGTACCCGTGAAGGATCTGTCGGTGTTTTTGGTTTTCTGTAGTTTAATAGTTTTCTGCAACTTCTTGCAGTTATAATTTTTCGATCTTTTAAATTCTAGTTTGACTTGTATATAAACTTCCCTTTTAATTTTCTCATTTCTCTGCCATTGTTGGTGATGGTGGGTGTAGCTGCTGTTGCATGGGAGGCGGGGAAGCCGCTGGTGATTGAGGAGGTTGAGGTTGCACCACCTCAGGCCATGGAAGTCAGAATCAAGATCCTCTACACTGCCCTCTGCCACACTGATGTCTACTTCTGGGAGGCAAAGGCAAGTACCATATATATATATATATATATATATATATATATATATATATATATATATATATATATATAGAGAGAGAGAGAGAGAGAGAATGCTGGAAAATTAATGCATAATTGTTTTTTCCTCTTGTAAAATGCAGGGGCAGACACCCATTTTCCCTAGGATCCTTGGTCATGAGGCTGGAGGGTGAGTTTCTTTTATCTTTCCTTATGGATTCTTGTATATATTTTCTATTTAATTGGAACACATTTTTTAGCCAACTTTGGAGTGAAGAAGCCGCCGCAGAGATTATTACAGAACGATTGACGTATTGCTTGCCATTCTTTGAAGTGAATGGGCAAAAGATAAGAAAGAGAAAAAAAAAAACTCAAAACTCTTAGATTCAATTGCTTCCAAAGTTGGTCTTAGAACCAATTTTCAGAAGAAATGGAAAAGACAGAAGTTTCAAAATTTTGGTTTTGACCCCGGCAAAAGTTTGAAAAACTACAGTCAGCCCCTGTAAAAATTTTAAAAAACCTTGATAGTTGATGCTTTGGAAAATTCTGCCATTAAAAAAAAAAAATCTTAGCTCAGACCCTACTTCTAGCGCAGCACAATAGTTAGGCCCTACTTCTAGCGCTGCACAATAGTTAGGTGGACCTTTGGCGGCGATTACATTTACACATCTCTAGTGGCACTAAAATAGCGCCATATCCGTCATTCACTAGCGCTCTCTAGGCGTCAGAGATGTAGAGAATCCCGCATTACTGAGATTTCCATTCTTTCCTACATTTTCTTCTTGTCATACTGATGAATCAACGACTAAATGGACACGATATTAATGGTAATTGGAAGGGTGATCGAGAGTGTGGGAGAGGGAGTAACTGATCTTCAGCCCGGCGATCATGTGCTGCCCGTCTTCACCGGAGAATGTGGGGACTGCGCCCACTGCAAATCGGAGGAGAGCAACATGTGCGACCTTCTCAGGATCGACCCGGACAGGGGCGTCATGCTCGCCGACGGCAAGTCCAGGTTCACCATTAGAGGGCAGCCCATCAGCCACTTCCTCGGCACCTCCACCTTCAGCGAGTACACCGTCGTTCACTCCGGCTGTGTTGCCAAGATCAACCCAGAGGCGCCCCTTGAGACCGTCTGCATCCTCAGCTGTGGCTTCTGTACTGGTATAACCTGACATTGACACAAACAATTACATCTATTCCCCACTTTATACTCACAAACATACACTATGATCAGTTACACTCTCTTAAAAATTAAGCATTCTTTTTCTTTTCTTTGGTTAGTTAGAGTGAACTGGATTAAACATTATTTTCTCTAGCTGATGATCATTTCACAAAAGCAAATTAAGATCTGTTTCTTGTATTATTGGAATTACCAATGGTTCATTGAAAACAATATTTTAGGTTTTGGTGCAACTGTAAATGTTGCTAAGCCAAAGGAAGGCCAGACTGTAGCTGTCTTTGGCTTGGGTGCTGTGGGCCTTTCTGTAAGTTTCTTTTCCCTTGATTTCCTTCAATTCTTAGCCGCTAGCTATTTAATGTTTGTGGATGGAATATTTCTTGCATTAACTCCTTGGAGTAGTGCTTGAATTGTTTTTTTGGTGTATCTCATTAACTAGGCTGTTGAAGGTGCAAGATATGCTGGTGCATCAAAGATAATTGGAGTTGATCTCAACCCTGCCAGATTTGAACAAGGTTTATTACAAATTCTTTTGTTTCTTCGTTGTTCAATTGGGTGTTGTTTCTTGTTATTAATTTGATTTTCTTTCTCTGATATATTGGTTTTAGCCTCTTGAAATTTCATGTCTAGAATCTTGCTGATATTAATCTTTTTCTTCCTTACTCTTATCATATGGCAGCAAAGAAATTTGGTTGCACAGACTTTGTGAACCCAAATGACTATGAAAAGCCTGTCCAACAGGTCTCTTTCTAAACTCCATCCTTTGGCTTTTATTGTTTGGGAGACTTTTCCGTTTTTGGGTACAGTTTGGCAAGCAGGTGAAATTTGTTTTGGATGTTGAAACTTTTTCATCCTGTGAAAATGCCGCCATCAAGCCTAAGGAGAAAAGAAAATCAAGTGAAATGTCTACCTTGCTACAAAAGTGAAACTTGATTGAATTCTTTCTGAACTTGCAGGTGCTTGTTGAGATGACAAATGGCGGAGTTGACAGGGCTGTTGAGTGCACCGGCAGCATCCAGGCCATGATCGCCGCCTTCGAGTGTGTGCACGACGTAAGCAACCATTCATCTTCATCTGCCATGCAGTACCATCCATGGATTTCTGTCCAGAAGAGAAAATCTCTTGCTCCTGTCAACTGGAACCTGAATTGATTTCTTAAACAAACTACCATTGAATAATTGGACTTACTTCTTGCAACTGATCTTGTATCCTTTTGAACACAGGGTTGGGGAGTTGCTGTGCTGGTTGGAGTCCCTCACAAGGACGCAGAGTTCAAGACACACCCTGTAAACTTCTTGTCGAGAAGACTCTGAAAGGAACCTTCTACGGCAACTACAAGACCCGCTCTGACATCCCTGAAGTTATCGAGATCTGCATGAGAAAAGTAAGATACTAAAACATCAACTAACAGAAAGAGATCTAGAGTGAGAGATGATAATGGTGGTTGGGAACTTGGGAGCATTTGATCGAATTGGTGCTGTTAAATTTTGCAGGAGGTTGAGTTGGAGAAGTTTGTGACTCACCGCGTTCCCTTCTCTGAGATCAACAAGGCCTTCGATCTGATGCTGAGCGGCCAGGGCATTCGCTGCGTCATGAGCATGGAAGAATGATGATGAAGCTTCGAATGGACACTGAAACGACGCTAGTTCCAGGGGATGTTGCCGACTCCATTGATGATTTAGTTGCACTACTCAGCTTTGTTTGGTTTTATTTGTCGCAAAATCAATAATCGAGGTTGTGTTGTTTTGGTTGTTGCAATTTTGAAACATAATAAAAGCATTCCCGTTTTCCCTTCATCTGCAAAATTATTCTAGTTTTATTTTCTATTAATTTACTTATTTTCTGCCTAAAATGTCGACAATTGAACTGCCAACTGCTGCCTGGCAGAATGCGGGGCTTTTTTGTCTTTTCTCAAAAGATAATTTCTCAGTTAAAGGTGTTTTGGTCAGTTCAACTTACTTGCATAAAAAAAAGATACTTAAAAATTTATCACTGTCCGCCCTAGGGTCTAAAATTGCATTGGCATGCCTAGTGTTGCAACGGCACTAACTAACCCTTTTTAACTCAATTCTAACTCGCTCGATAAACTTGACTTGATTAAATGAGTGGATTTCAAGTTAAGAAGTGAACTCGGCAACCCAAATGAGTCGAGCTTGAGTTAAGTAGACTCGGGTTAAGCTAGAAAAGAACATATATAAAATAAGTCTCATAATAATTGCTCAAATGGGTATACATGTGACTTGTATGTGAAATATTCTATATTCAAGTCTATGTGACACCTCTTTTTAAAAAAAAAAAAAAAAATTAATGAAATGCTTGGCTCGGCTCAAAGCCAACTTTTGACTCGAGCTTAATCAAGCCGAGTTTGAGTTTTAAGAACTCGAACATAGTTGAGCTCAGCTAATGAAATCAAATTCGAGTTGAACTCAAGTTGAGGTTGAGCTGAGTTTGAGTTTCTTTCAAGACACGCAAGCCGAGTTTCTGGCTCAACTCGAGTAGAACTCACTAATAAACAGTCCTAAACTGCCGAGCCAAGAAATTTAGCCACCCAAATCTTCAAGAGCACTATTATATATTAATGTGCAAAAATGAGATGTATCAATACCAAAAAAAAAAAAATACAAGGCTAGTGTGGGCAACTTAGCTGCTGACCAGCTATGGGCTCGTATTGCATAAGCAAGCTGCCAATATGAACAGCATATAAACCAAATTATTTTGGTATTATGTCATACATTCTCTGTTTCTAACCCTCTAAATGTCAATTTCTAGTATTGTGATGGAGAGTACTAATATGTAACTTGAAGCATAGTTGAGACATCACCTTAAAGCACCAAAAGCAAATATGATACTTCCAGAAACAGTATACGAGAACTAATAGTGTGATGGAGAGTACAAATATATATATATATATATATATATATATATATATATATATATATATATATATATATATATATATATATATATATATATATATATATATATATATATATATATATATATATATATATATATATATATAGCCAATTCATCAAAACTCAAATTCAGATTAGGTTATGAGACGGCATACGAGAACTAATTCCAATTGGTACGTAAATCCAAATTTCTTTACGGCAGGCTCGCTCTGGATCTAAGATCCATGATAATCTCTAATAACTGAGGATGTCAAAATTTGCAGATCTACAGTCGGAACTCCTTCCCCTTTCGAACCGCATATCCGTGATTGGTTTTAGATGGGCATGGATTTGAAATCGGTCGCTTGGTTATTTAATTGGTGGACTTCACCAAGTGTGCTTCCTTTATAAGGAATCTAAAAGGTTCGGACGATCTCATTAACGTGGATCTACTATTTCTATCTTTCGATATTTTTATTTTTATTCTGTGTTTGTAATTTTAAGAAGTTACTTCCGTTATATGTTATTAGACCAAAAGGGGATCATGTCTTATGATTTAGAAATAACTAAAATACAATTATTGGTTAAATACAAGACACTTCCTCTATCTAAAATCTTTTAAAAAAATCCCATAGAAAAGGTAAAAAAAATAATATTCTTCGGATTAAACCGTGGGCTCCCACGGTTTGATATCTATCTAAACTATTGAAGCTCAAGTTACAAACCGTCACCATAAATCTGGACCCTTGAGACTCTAATTGGAAGCCAATATAATATCATATACATGAGAAATATATATATATATATATATATATATATATATATATATATATATATATATATATATATATATATATATATATATATATATATATATATATATATATATATATATAGAGAGAGAGAGAGAGAGAGAGAGAGGAAGAATTTGATAGAAACCAGACACTTAATGTAGGGACAAAGAACAGAACTTTTAATCTTTTTGCTAAAAAATTATTTTAAATAAACTATAAACATCTTAGTATATTTATAAAAACTCTTTTGATATAGAACATGCTTTGAAACAAGTTGCTTTTATGAAAAATGTTGATTTTTCTATTATCAAAACGTTGATGTTATGAGAGCTATTCATTTTTTCTTACTATAAAAACTTAAAAACTGATCCACTTAATAATATATTTTGCATCAACATATTCTCAATATGATATTGGCAAGGTTAGATTTCAAAAAATACTTTAAATATCATGTTTAAAGGGTTTGGCTTTTCTCTGACCTATACATATATATGAGAAATTGGTAGAAACCAGACCTATAGATCAGAGATAAAATTGAGAACCTTTAAATTTTTGCATAAAAGATATTTTAAACAAATTTAAAACATCATAATATGTTTATAAAAACTAATTTGATGTAGAACATGTTTTTTTACGAAAAATCAGGATTTCTCCATCATTAAAATTTTGATGTTATATGAGGTGTTCAAATTTATGTCTTATAAAAATATGATCAAATTCAAAAAATAATTAACTTAAGACCAATGTTTTTGAATCATTTTTTTGTTATTTTGTCCAGACCCTTGTACCTATTTAAAGCGTAATGTTCAATGTAGCAAGATCCAGATCTACATAACTCAAGTTTTGTCATGTCCATACAATAAGATCCAGATCTACTGATCCATTAACTTTCAATTTAAAGAGTCACAGGATATATCCATAGAGGCTAGACTGGGAATTCAGATATATGTTAAATTTTTGCTTAATATATAGTTTGTTCCTTTTTCTTATGCATATATGTGGTCTCACATAGCAGCATGGAGACATGTGGGCCGGTGAGAGTAATTGCACACACCAGTCTCATATAAATGTTTATTTCATATAAATAACTCATTATGTTTACATATTGGTCAACTCAAAAATTGCAATTTAAAGTGCTACTGTTTTGTTATTTAGCAAGAGGATTATGACTCACCCCGGTGAGTATCAATAATGACAATAGTGCACCTTTCAACTTAGGCGTTGTACTCCTCTAATTTTGATATAAAAATATAGTGCCTATGGGAGTCGAACTGGAGACACGCCTCGGTGCCTTGTCACATATCTTTACCCCGGTTAGCTACACTATATTCCTTCATACTAATGCCGACCATCTAGTTTACTTTTTTATGAGAATTTGAAATTAAATCCAAATATAGGTCCAAATGATATGTGAGGGGTTAGGATCCTGACCAAATATGAACATGTTGCAAAGTCTAATTAACTTCAAATTTATTTAATTTGACTTGGAATTAAGCCCATACATGTAACTAGACAACTATGGATAAAGTTTGGTTTTCCACTTCTTTGGATTTGGACATGTATCGAAATCGGCAAGAAAGTCTTACGCCGACTCCAAATTCCAATTTTTATCAAAATTTGGACTTTTTTCACTGGATAACAAAGTGGGCAATCAAATCTTGAAATAATTGAAATGTGCATGTCGCATATGAGCATTATATAATTGTGCAAAAATAATTTTTGTGTTTGGAACTTTTGAAGGCCTTTTTTGGCATCATTTTATTCAGAAATGGGCCTCCTGGGTGCTGAATTGACACATATGGCCACAATTGACTCTTTATTTGGCATTTGCCACTGTTTTGAAAATCTTTTCCTCTGCGATCCCAGGTCTTTGGAGAAAAGAAAATTTAAGGCTTGCCGACAAGACGAAATCGCAAAAGCGAGGTTATACGATTTATTTTCGATTATGAGCCTCACCTTTATTGGTAATTGCTAAAAGAAATTGAAGTTAAATCACGTTTATATGTTCCAGGAAGCACGCCTTCCCTATATCGTATGTACCAAGCTGCCTATATGATTAGGAATGTTAATATATATGATTTTAATTGAATCGTTTTAAAAAATAGATACAAAAACAAAATCTGATATGCAAGTAAAAAGTTGGATTGAATTCCAATCAAGATTCAAGTGGATTTGGATTAGGATATAAATAAATATCTGGTTAGATATGGATCTAGATTTAAATCTGGATTGAGGTTTACATAAATATTCTATATACAATGCTAACATTTTGAAAATCAACCCTCAATTCAAAACTCAAATTTGAATTGTGAAATCGGATTTCAAATTCAGATATGACTTTTTGTATTTGAATCCAAACATGTGAATGTTAAAAAAGAAAATAGATACAGTAAGAATATATTCAACTCCAATCCGATCCATTTGCATTATAGGGTTATAACTTTTTCAACAAGAATTAAGTCTCAATTGTAACAAATAAGCCTTTATTTGTTTTTTTACTTAGAGACGAGGACCTAAGGGAAAAAGAAAATCGGCCAAATGGACGGCTGAAATTCGCAGTTCAAATTCACGTGATTTGATGACGTCATCGCGTGCGTCAAGGAAAGTGGGTCCAACGGTCCTTTTTCGAAACAAGGAACAGAAAGTTCGGAAGGAAAACGGGCCTCCAAAACTGGGGACGGACCGGGTTTGGAACGTTCCAGAAGCAACGTGACCTACGTCCTTTGACTCTTACTCCTCCTGTTCTTTCCAGTTTTATTTGTAAATTCAACGAATGGGAAAATATCGGCAGTTAAATTCATGTGAGAAATTAGAAGGGAAGACCATTATAACGGAAAAAACAAGCGAGGTTAATACAATTGTCTGTAAAAAGAATCCAAAAAGTTGGCTGCTGGAGGAAGTAGGTTCACGTCCCAAACAGGTGAGTTGTTGTTAGATGTGTTAGATTACCTATGTTTTTACATGAGTATTTACGATCTTATATTTTAAAAGTGTATTGGCGTCTTAAAAAATTAGGTTATTGAAAATTTTAGTTTTGATAAAACAATATTTTTTTTATATCGACATAATTCTGAACCAGTCGCAGAGCCAGAAAAATTTCGCTAGAGGTGCGCACTTGTTTAGAAATACTTAAATCTAGTGGGACACTTATATATATATATATATATATATATATATATATATATATATATATATATATATATATATATATATATATATATATAATGATTAATATTTAAGATTCTCATTTAAAAATAAAAAACTTTTAAGAGATTGGTGTGTGCAAGACCACATCAGTCACCATATGCATGCATGCCACTGCTCTGAACCCTACGACAAGAGAAAAGGATGGAGCTTCGACTTTCATTTGGATGGTGGGATAACATCCCCTTCATCCAAAGGGGTGGGAAGAATTTGACCTTCATTATGTTTTCCATCCTTTAGTTTTGGTCCTGTAACTTATACACACAAATCAATTTTCAAAAAACAGGTTAAAAAAGTATATTTTTTACAAAACATTATTTTTTTAGGTTAGTTTGTTTCCCTTTGATCAGATTAAGGAGGATTTTAAATCAATGATAGCTGAAATGTACAGTTTAATTTAATTTGATTGCACCACTTGCCTCTTGTTGGATGAATGACTCACATCTAAAATTAAGGTAGTCAAACTCATCGAGGGGTGGTACCGTATTGAGTGACAAGATAGTTTGACTCCTTTAAGAACTCGTGTTTAAATGTTGAAGTTGTCACTGTCACATTCCAATGCATTAAGAAGAAGTTCATAAGGCGAATATAAGAAAGGCCAATAGCTTTTTTAAAAGCGGTGGACCATTCACTAAAAAAAAAACTTTAATATACAAAGCATTGTTTACTTTTTTTAAATTAATTTTTATGTGTTAATTTTTTTGAACGGCTCAATTATTGATTGACATATTTGAATTTTGGTTTTTTATTTTAATTTTGCATACCTTGGATTTAATATTTTATAATTTTTTAAACCCACCAGAAAAGTATGAAAAATAGAACCAATGGAAAATATTAAAAATGGGGACGTACGAAGAACAGGCTTTAACGGGACTTGGAGCGTTCTGGAAGCTATGATGTACGCAACTGCGCCGAACCTTCATCAGATATTTACAGATTTCGTTTATAAAGTCGACTAAACGAAAATACCGACAGTTAAATTCGTCGGAGGAAAAAAAAAAAACAAAAAACCATAACGACCTTCACCTGTCCAGGCCTTTTGTGGAAGACTAAAATAACGAGAAAAACAATTGAAGTCAATAACAAAATAACGATGAGTTAAAATGAGAACATATTGTCTATGATTGATGGTGGCGTCTCTTGTGCCAACTGTTCTTCAAACCTTTTCAAAGAGAAAAGCTCCAATGGCCAACGTTGGAATATTTCATTTTAAGTTAAAATCCCTTAATTAAACAAAGAACAAAAAATTAACTCTCTAATTTCTTTCATCCAAATTCAACCAAAAAGAATGAATGTATTTCATTTATGATATAATAAAATGATGGAGGCATAAAGTTCGGCAGGCAGCGCTGAGCCACATGCAGTTTAGTGTGGGCAGTTTGCCTACACTAACCCTTTAATTTTTTTGACATATTTAAATATTTACTTTATACATACATGGGTACCCCCTCCTCAAATATGAGTATTTTCCGGACTGTCGTAGGTACCTGGTACCCAGCCCTACTCGAGTCCGGGCTTGAAAAAAATGAATTCGGGTCAGTCGGATAAGCCTCAGTCTGTCCGATAATGAGTTTTTAAAATTTTTTATTAATTTATATACATATTTAAAATATTCTATTATTTTTTATTATATTTATACAACTTTTTTATTTAAAAATATTTTTTTAAATTTAATCATGGCAAGCTCAAGCCCAGGTTTTTCGAGTCGGGCCGGGCCCGGGCCCGACTTATTATCAGGCCCGGCCAGTCTGTGAACAAGGTGGTTAACTTCTTCATGCCTGTCCTTCTTTATAATTAAAAGGATAACAATAGTTATAAACCTTCATTTGGGGTTCCTAAACTAGAAAGGAGGCTCATATGGAAAAATATAAAATAATATTTATATTAAGGCAGGCGAGGATCGATAACTGACACAGGGAGGGGGGTGCTGGTTTCCGGCGAAAGGATTTCGCTTATTTGGTACAAGGAATTCAAACTGAACTTCTATATTATTATTAGTAAGAACATATCATATAGTTTTGCTTGACAATATATATTTGTTGGCAATATATATTTGTTGCAAGTGATTGAAGGGAAAATGATTGTTCTACTCTCTTGAATAAATAAATAAATAAATAAATATATATATATATATATATAAATAAATAAATATATATATATATATATATATATATATATATATATATATATATATATATATATATATATATATATATATATATATATATATATATATATATATATATATATATATATATATATATATATATATATATATATATATTGAACCATTGCAAAGACACACATAAAAGGGTATGACCTTGGCTACGTGATCGGTCTATTACAATTTCAAAACTATATATATTCAATCGATTTATATTTTTAAAATAAAAGTGAATAAATTGTTGTTTTTTTAACTTAAAACAAATAAAAGAAATCTTCAAGTCTCAAAAGGGAAACTTATGTTTCTTTAGGTTTATAAAGTCTCTTTTATATGTGACCCATAGCGTTGATCAACATTGCATTTCACCATGTCCTTTGTTTCGCTTGGTGACGTCCAAGTCCTTCCTACTACACCTACGTAAATTAACATATAAATATGTATTAAGTAATATATTCCATTTATTTTTTATGTTTAAACTTTAAAGTGTGCATTTTGCAATTTAACCTTGTGATGTGATCTGAAGAATAGGTTGATGCAAAACGCATATTAAGCTGGTTATTTTTTGGTTTTTGAATGGTACTTTTGTAATAAGTAAAAATGAGTGGCTCCCATAGCATCAATATTTTGATAATAAAAGCATCTTAATTTTTCACAAAAACAACTTGAATCAAATCATGTTATATATCAAAATAACTTTTTATAAATATATTAAGATGTTTATATTTATTCAAAATACATTTTTAAAGAAAAATTAAAGGGTCTGTCCTTTGTCATTGTTTCAAGGGTCTCGCTTCTACTCCTTTCTCTCTCTCTCTCTCTCTCTCTATCTATATATATATATATATATATATATATATATATATATATATATATATATATATATATATATATATATATATATATATATATATATATTGTTGGAAGCTGGTTCATCAATATCTTTCAGATGATTGATTCATTTATAGGCAATGGGGCTGGGCTCGACTTATGCTGGGCTTGAGGGCCGGCCGTGAAAATGACCTTCAAACCGGTCAGGATCATAATGCAAAAGGATTGCGCTTAGTTGGTACAATGAATTCAAACTGAACTTCTATATTTTTATAAGAACATATTATCTAGTTTTGCTTGGCAATATATATTGGTTGGAAGTGATAGGAAAGAAAATGATTATATATATAAGACAATTGAATGGTGACAGTGGATTTTTAGAGTCACACAATCATCTAATCAAAGCCGCCTGATTCATCATGATGAACAGTTAAGAGAAAAACAAGGAAAACAATGTGATAGGTATTTTTGTCATTTAGTATTAGTTCTTATTTTTTTAAGTTAGTCATTTTTTACTTAACTAATATTTTTTTAATAGTGAAAAAATGATTAGTTCTCATCACATCAAAATTTTGGTAGTACAAAAATCAATTTTTCTTACAAAAATGACTTGAAGGAAAACATGATTTATATTAAATTAGTGTCTACAATACATTAAAAACTTCATATTTTGTTTAAAATACTTTTTAACATAAATTTAAAAGGTCGTTTTTATCCCTTACCCAAATGGTCTTATATCTACCCATCACTATATATATATATATATATATCGACATCGACCCCCGTTGAGCCATTGCACAGACACATAAAAGGGTATCACCTTGACTACTTGATAAGTCTATTAGAATTTCAAAACTATATATATATATATATATATATATATATATATATATATATATATATATATATATATATATATATATATATATATATATATATATATATTCAATCGATTTATATTTTTAATATAAAAGTGGATAAATTGTGGCTTATCATAGCGTATATCAACATTGCATTTCACCAATATATAAAAAATTTTCAAATCCTCAGTATGTAGCCAAAACTTCATATGACCTCGAATCATCCGATTCGAAATTCGTTATAGTCTCAAATCACGTCAAATCTAACGTCCAAAGCTCATAGATTTCACTCATTTAAACACTTTGCAGCCAAACAAAACATGACGTCAAATCATCGGATTTGGAATCCCTTATAATCTCAAATCACGTCAAATCTGAGATTCAAATGCTCGTGTTTCACTAATTTAGTCACTTTCCGGCGAAACAAATTGTAACTTATTTTTGTCTGTGGTTAGAGCTCATGAAATGAATTGCCCCAGACCAATATTGAATGGGCCGATTCATCGCTTCTTTGAATCAGTTGTGAACTAGATAAAAATGTTGAAAATATATTCTTTCCATGAAATACATATGAAAAATACAAAAGTTAATTAAATATATAAAATATTATTATATTTGTAGAAAATATTAAGGGCAACTAATCAGCCGAACGAATTGAAGTTTGCGTGCTGACCACTCCATTCATTCAAATCTGCGGACTATCTCGAAGGGTTGTAGTCCACTTGGAGGCAATTTCAAAAGGATTTGAGTTACAATTCCTATGATTGTTGGCGTGGCACAGTGCGCTACCACACTGTTGAGAGTTTTCTTGAAAAGATCAAACATTTCCATGACTTTTGAGAGTTTTTCTTTTTGCAGAAAAAATCCGGCCCTTCAACCAAGTCAAGAATTAGAAAAACCAAATTTGTTAAAATCAATTCTCTCAAGATCGGTTTCTGCATAGTTTTGAAGTCATTAATGGCATTTCGATCGAATACCCATTTGCCCAGATCAGTTGTTTTTAACGTATCTTCTTACACTAACAAGATTAGAAAAGTTAATCAAAGAAATGGAAGATTTTTGTCACTTCTTAGGTTGGTACGATCCGACCATGGAAGGAAGGAAAGGCTCAAGAAAAAAATGGTAGAATCGTAACTTGCAAGACGCTGTTAAACTACTACGAAATATCAAAAAATATCTTCCTCCCTCTCGAAAGATGAAAGAAAATTCAAAAACCAGCAAAACCACGAGCGGTCTGCTGTCTAATCCGAGGCGCCGTTGGATCTTTGAGCGAAAAAGCTAAAAATAAAATAAAACTCCCCAGGGAAAACCAATGAAGAGGAAGCCGCAATGAGACACGCAAAGCGGTATTGACGCGTGCTTCCTCCCCCAAAAACAACCGCCGTTAGTCTCTGTCTTTCTTTCTCTCCGTTTAAGGCCCCTATGCTAAAGTTATAAATAACTCTGAGCTCCTACACTCTGGACATCGAAGTGATTCGGATTGTTCAGGAAAGACAGTTCTTGACCTTGTTCGTCTCTGTTGAAGCGAAATGGCTACTGCTGGTCAGGTGATCCGATGCAAAGGTATGGAGTGTCTGCTTGAAAAAAATCTCGTTGATTTCTTTGTGGGCTTTCAAGGTTTTGGTCTGATAGATGTTGGATTATTATTAGTTTTCTAGTTTCTTTTGTGCGGTTTTAGAATGAAGAAAAGGGTGTAAATCTTGGTCTGTTTTGACGTTTGAAGATTTCCTTCTCGTGGGTATGCGGCGAAGTTTGCTGCAAGGTTTTGGGGTTCTTTTAGATTAGATTTTAATGGAGGTGATCGAGATCAGAATGAGGGGAACCCTTGTTTAGATGGTAGTTCTTCATGTCTTTTGTTGAGACACTTTCATCTGATATGTCTTTCTGCTTGCGTTGGTGTTAGCTGCTGTTGCCTGGGAGGCAGGCAAGCCGTTGGTGATGGAAGAGGTGGAGGTTGCTCCGCCTCAGGCCATGGAAGTCAGAGTGAAGATCCTCTTCACCTCTCTATGTCACACTGACGTTTTCTTCTGGGACTGCAAGGTAGTTTTTAACACCTTCTCCACTGGTACTTTCTTCTTCCATGTCTAAATCTTTACCTTCTTTGGAAGTTGTACGGTTAGAATTTGAAGGAACAAGGTAGACAGTATGCTTCACTGGCGGTTCCTTTGACTGATCTCTTCTTTCCTTTTCTGAATTTCTGCAATGCAGACCCAGAAGCCTTTGTTCCCTAGGATCCTTGGACACGAGGCTGGAGGGTGAGTTTTTTCCCTTATTCTTTAATAGTTTTATATTTTTATTTTGTTGACTCCAGGTGTGTCTCTGTGTGCATGACTGCATGGTGTTTCTTATTTTTATTAGGTTACTGCGATTTTTCTAAGAAAACACACTATTTTTCTAACTTGATCTTTCAAATGCCTATGATGTTTTTCTTCTTCCCTGCATTGCCGGTGCTCGCTTTCTTGATTAATACATCCATTATCCAAGATCAAGGGAAAGGCAGTAACGTTCTTTAATTAAACCCAAATGATCTTCCATTCGCAGTCTCTGCAGTTGTTTCATTTGCAAAGATGGCCCTTCTCATAAAAAATAAAAAAAACTCCCTTCAAGATCTTACTTTCTGATGCTTCTTTGATATGCCTAATCTCCACAAAGTCGCTTGTTCTGGTTTGGTATTTGCCATGTCTTCTCTTCTTTTATGGTCTTCCACCCCTTCTTTTTCTCCATTGTGTGTTACCCTTAAAGCATAACCTGGATTTCCCAGGATTGTCGAGAGTGTTGGTGAAGGTGTGACAGAGCTTAAGCCTGGTGATCATGTTCTCCCTGTCTTCACCGGTGAATGTGGGGAATGTGCTCACTGCAAATCAGAAGAGAGCAACATGTGTGATCTCCTTAGGATCAACACAGACAGGGGAGTGATGCTTGCTGATGGGAAATCAAGGTTCTCCATTAAGGGGCAACCGATCTACCACTTTGTGGGTACCTCCACTTTCAGTGAGTACACAGTTGTGCATGTGGGTTGTCTTGCAAAAGTTAACCCAGAGGCACCTCTAGACAAGATTTGTGTCCTTAGCTGTGGAATTTCAACAGGTAACAAGAACATCTGACCCCTCCCATCTTCTAAATTCTTTCTTAATCTTGCTCAAGGCATGCTGGTTTTCTGCAGTAGTACTGATCAATACTTGCTTGAAACGTGTTTTCAGGATTTGGTGCTACTGTGAATGTTGCTAAACCAAAAAGAGGTCAATCGGTAGCTGTTTTCGGATTGGGTGCTGTAGGCCTTGCTGTAAGTTTTCTTTCTCTTCTGATTGGTGTTCTATTATGAGTATGCGTTTTCTTATGAAACCTTTATGATGCATTCTATTAGGCTTGTGAAGGTGCAAGAGTTTCAGGTGCGTCAAGGATTATTGGGATTGATCTGAACCCCAACAGGTTCGAAGAAGGTAAACAATGATAGCAATGTAATAGATCGTTTTCTGGTGATTTAGAAGGTGTATATCACTGACCCTTTCTTCTTTTGCTTTGATTTCAGCAAAGAAATTTGGTTGCACGGAGTTTTTGAACCCCAAGGACTATGACAGACCTATTCAACAGGTTAGATTCCAGATATGCCAGTTCTTTGCTTCCTTGTGGCATGCATCCTTTGTTTTAACAAATTAAGGTTGCGTTTTTTAGCTTCAGATTTGTCAGTAAATTTTGATTAAGAATTACCGGTTGCTTGCAGGTGATTGCTGACTTGACAAATGGAGGTGTCGACAGGAGTGTCGAGTGTACCGGACACATTGATGCCATGATCTCAGCTTTTGAATCTGTCCATGATGTAAGTGATTTCACTGACTACTACTGCTTGATCTACATTGGCCATCCACATTTTCTTGATGTCTCTCCTTAAAAAGGCCAAAAATTTGCATTTATATGCTTGTGAATGCATATTCTGCAAGTCACCAAAAAATCCATTATGTGATATTAAATCGATAAGGGATTAATCTTCTTCTAAATACCGCTGTGTTACAGGGATGGGGCGTGGCTGTCCTGGTTGGTGTCCCTCACAAAGACGCAGTGTTCAAGACACACCCCATGAACTTCTTGAACGAGAAAACTCTGAAAGGAACATTCTACGGAAACTACAAGCCTCGCAGCGACATCCCCGGGGTAGTGGAATTATACATGAAAAAGGTAATCTCTCCCTCTCTTCCTTCCGAAGACAAATTGAGAAGGGTAGCTGCTATTTGCTCATTATCTTCACAGGGAGATGCGAACGAGAACTCATTTCTACATTCAAATCATGATTGCAGGAGCTCGAGTTGGACAAATTCTGCACTCACCGCATTTCATTCAAGGACATCAACAAAGCCTTCGATTTGATGCTCAGCGGCCAAGGCATTCGCTGCATCATCAGCATGGAGGATGAGAAACCCGTGCTGCAAAACTTACAGATAATAAAGTAGGAGATGCTGTTGTGTTGCTTCGTTGCAGCTTCTCGGAAGAGTCAGCGATCTTTTTTTTTTTTTTTGGCTGGGAGTCCAAATTTTCGAGTTGCTTTGGTTGTTTTATGTCACAGTCACCGTCTCTTCTATGCTGTATGGATTCTGGTTGTATACTTGGAAGTTTCCTTCATACTACGCACTTATTAATCTTTGTTTATCTACTTTGTTTTCTGAAACTTTTAAAAGGAACACAGTACAAAGTCTCTTTTCTGTTCCTTAAGATTTAAGCAAAGAAACTTTTACCTTTGTTATTTATGTTCATAAAATATAAATTGTGCTGAACAGAAACTACGAAGATAAATTTAGAGCACACAAAAAATCAGTTCCTTCGACCAATTCCTTCTCACTGGATTCATTTTCAAGTAGATGTACAATGGTGAAGAAAGTTCCGAACTGCTTACCATGTATCTGATTACCCGACAGTGATAGTCTTTTAAGGCAATTAAAAGCGAAACATGAAATCACTCGAGCTCGATTTGTTCATGTGATCATAAAATCTTTGCATCTTTCCAAAGTTGGCTCAATCGAGAATTCCAAATGAGATTGAGGGGCAATGAAGTGAAAGAGCAGGACAGGTGAACGTCACAGAAGAAAGTGAAAGAGCAGGTAGCAAACAGGTGGTAGCTGGGATTGATCTTTTTGTTCAAACAAGCCAGAACCCATGAATCCATTATACATCTAATTAGATACATCTAACTAAGGAGGTATCTCATTAGGGAAGGAGATACTTTGAAGAAGCCGAAGCTTCTCTCTTTCCCTTATTCCGGGGTTCAGGGCTGCATTATTTACAGTTCAGGAGAATAACGCTCCTGAGAATTAAATTGATGACAGAAGAATAGTACTCATGGAATGGAATTGATGATCGACCTTTCATTGTTTCAATCAAACTTAAGCCTAAGTCGCTAAAAGAGTCGGCTGCAGATTGGGCCAAACTGAAGCAAATCAATAAATGGACGACTGATTGGGCCAAACTGAAGCAAATCAATAAATGGACGACTGATGGTGAGGCCAGACGCCACAAGAAATGGACGATTGATGGTGATCCCACAAGGCGATAAATTTTCAATAATTAAATCTAGAGGCTTCCCGCTGTATTCTGATGCTGTTCAACTACCATAGAGACATGCCCACAATTTGTCGTCATCTTCCTAACTTTCTTCCCGTCTTTGTCGCCACTTCACCACGTACTCCAACTAAACTCTCTCTCTCTCTCTCTCTCTCTCTCTCTCTCTCTCTCTCTCTCTCTCAAAAGCAGTATAACCAATTTTTAAAAAATGGAATTCAGTTGTCAAGTTTTTTTCCTTTCTTTTATTATCATTTATAAAAAGTAAGATGATAATTAAGATGATTGTGAAAAATAAAAAAAAAGAAAAAAAAAAAGAAAAGAGAACAATCTTGAAAATGAACAAAAACCAATATCAAACGAACAATCCTAGCTTTCCGGCTTGAACTCAATTTAAGCATAAATTTTCAAGATTGGTTTTTGTTCATTTTCAATTTTTTATATACCTTTTACATATTTATATGATTACATTTATGAGGACTGACTTAAGGGACTGATAGACAAATATTCTATACGTAAAAAGATAGAGAGCCGTTCACTAATTTAGTTTGGGCAACTTTGTCAAGATAATAGATACGTGAGCATTTTGAACTTTGGAGCCCGCATTAAGGAGTTAAAAAAAAAAAAAAAAATCTGGTGGTTGAAACCTGCAGTACGGGTTTAAGAAAAATCAAAGTTTCGGATGAACGTGATGTATTAATTCCATTCCTTTAAAAAAAAACCCCGAAGACCCTCTCATTCTTCCTACTTCGAGAGTTCCATTCCCCCTACCTCTGGAGTTCTGAGCTGCATCGGAGTCAGCGATAGTAACGGTGCATCCTTCAACTTGGATGTCGCGCCCTACCAGCTTAAAACACATGAACATAGTGCTTATAGAATCGAACTAGAAACCTGCCTTTATACAGACCCCTACCCTGACCAGCTACGCTATGCCTGTTGAGACAAGAAAAATCAAAGTTGGTGTGAACTTTTTTTTCAGATGAAAGCGCCCCGTCTATGCATCTATAAGGTTTCTTCAGTTCTTACATTATTCGAACATGAATAATGCATCTAGTTAGTCAATTTTGAAAAAAAAAAACATATACAAAAGGATATGAACGTTAAATACTGAGTAGTGAAATATATAAAATCAATAAACTTATATTCTATCAAATTTGTTGCAAAAATAATTGCATCAATATATATTTAAAATCTTTGGATTTTTTTGTTTGCCTTTGGACAGAAAATCTTTCTAATGTATTAATAGGGCAGTATGTTTTGTAGATGCAATGAATTGGGTGGTTATGATTGAATGGAAATTTGGGCATTATCTTTCTAATGTATATATATAATCAAGACCGTCTGATCTAGCATGATGGATGGTTAAGAGAAAAAAAAAAGTGATGAACATTTTCCTCATCTCGTATTAGTTCTCACATTTTTCTCATCTGCTTGTGTCAGAACAACTCTAATTAGATTGCTGGGTAACTCTGAATAACCAGAGTCATCATCATCTTTTACTTGACTCGTAATTCATTAGTTAAAAAAAAAAATTACAGGTCCTAAGAAAAAGTTAATAAATGACATCTATCCACTCTTCAATCAGCCGCCGAATTAAATCAGGATGTCATCAATTTGGTTCGAATCTGCCAGTTGAGGAGTAATATGCCAACTCTGGCATATATATTCTTTTCTCTAAAACCACAGACCCCACCACTTCCCAACTATTAATTAGCATTAACTTTGGTCAGATCCACACTTGAAGGCAATTTAACTTGGCTCTATGTAATTGGAATTTGTACTTATTTGTATCAACCGAATCCAGATCTCATTAACATAACATCTGTAAACTGGGTTTAATCTTTACAGATCCCAGTCAAACACATTGGCCTTGAGAGAAATCGCGTAATTAGCAAACTGGCGGGTCAGTGAAAGTCCGATCATTTGGTTGAAAGTTGTTCTTTTTTTCACCCAAGCCCGAAAGCAACCCTGAAACCAAAGAACAAGAAAAAAGCAAGAACAAACGAGTTTGGCCTCTTAGTAATATCTCTCTCCACTGGATTTAGATTCAATCACGAGACTTCACTCTGAATTTATATTTTATTAATAGTATATCTGGTTTTCTCTATATGATCCGACTTCGTGAATTCAAAACCAGCGCCAATTCTTTTAGTTGTCAATGGTTTCAGCCAAATTGACAGAAAAAATGCATCTCATCTCAAAGAAGTCTTGTCATAAATACATTGTGTTTGATCATGGTGGAAACTGTGTGTCTGTACTTGGAAAGGCAATAATGGCTGACTATGTGGGCCCCCTTTTGAAAATAGACGCAATTTCTAAAGGCCGAAATAAAATAAAACAGACCAACCTCGATAACTTTTGGACGGTCTTTTGGCAATAATTTCAAGAGTCGGTATTATGTTTCATATATATATATATATTAGTGAATGACAACTTATAACAGAAAATAAGGATAAAAATGTAATGTATTTATTTATTATTTGTTCTTTCTCATTGTATTTCTCTTAGCCGTGTGAATATATACATACACACATGAGTGATTGATAGGTATCTGTCTGCTTAGGTAAGGCGTAAAATTCACACCTCTTAAACTCATGTTAAAAACGATTTCAAACAAAATATGAAGGTTCTAATGTGTTCATAAACACTATTTTAATATAAATCATGCTTTAGTTCAAGTTTTGTAAAAAAAAATTGATATTTGTACTACCAAAATTTTGATGTAATAAGAGCCGTTATTTTTTTGACTAATAAAAAAACATGTGATTTTTGTTCCTTACCTAAATGGTCTGTTTTTATCAACTTTCTCATATATATATATATATATATATATATATATATATATATATATATATATATATATATATATATATATATATATATATATATATATATAAGCGACCTACTCATTGAAAAAGCACATTCAGAAAACATATCTAAAAAAAGCAGTTGCATAAGTATTTTGATTATTAACTGATACGAGCCTACTTAGTGCCCGTACTTCACACATTGGCACATCCGCCGAAGGCGCTCATATTTGTTGTGAGGCTAACATTTGTGTTTATGAGTTTTGCGAGGAACAAGCGGCTGCGACATGTGCTAAAACTTCTAGGGAGGCTATCACCCTTGTAGCGGCATACTATGTTATAGGAAAGGCAGCCAAGGCCGGACATAGTTACTTGATCAAGGGCATCATTAGCAGCCCAGCCCAACATGGTGAAGATGGTGTGATGCAACCGATCCCAGCCATGGGTAAGCACAAGGTGGCAAGTAGATCCAAATCTAACAAGAGGAGAAGGAGGACAAGTGCAACAACGGATCTTCGGAGCAACCCAAGTAGATCTGGATCTAGCAAGAGGTGGAGTAAAGAAGAAGGTTTGAAGAGCAGCCACCAATGGATCCGAGATCCAAGAAGGATCCACGCGCATGCAATTGAAGACGGATCCAAGATCCATGAACATGAGATAGAGGACTTCATTTGGGACCCAGGAGGAGTGCCCAAGACTATTTTATTGCTTTTGTTTAAGTCGTTTGATTCATGTACCGTTTCTCTTTGTTTGAGTCGGTTTTGTGTAAGTCTCGTACCGAGACTAGTTAGGAACCGGTTAGGCCTATGTCTATAAAGGCACGAAACCGAGACATTGTTCATTATGCTTTTGAATATGGAATGAAGTGAGAGAAGCTCTCTCTTTCTCCCTCGTGGAGATCTTGGTCCCTAGGGCGTGGCTGGAGATCCCAGCACTACACCAAAGTCTTCACCATCGAGTGAAGGATATTGGCGGTCGGACTAGAGGGACGGACGCCGGATTCCGTCACCGGAAAGACCAGCATCCAGTCTTCTTCCCCGGTGCACTCCCTTCGACCACGGAAGGGTGTAGAGGCCGAGGAGACAAGAAGGCGTGAGGAAGAGTCCGGCGCATTCAGTTGCTTCCTAAGCAACGGTCTAACACCGGTTTCTTCTTGCAATCCGACGACCAGCGGCAACCTATAGG
Source organism: Nymphaea thermarum (assembly GCA_011799765.1). NCBI lineage: Eukaryota > Viridiplantae > Streptophyta > Magnoliopsida > Nymphaeales > Nymphaeaceae > Nymphaea > Nymphaea thermarum. The sequence continues at coordinate 267,637 of JAANDH010000342.1, forward strand.
CAAGTATCGTTTTCCTTGAATACTTGACGTGTGTTGCTGGTTTACCCCGTTTTCAGACATCAACAGGTGAGTTCCTCTTGAGTATCCGGGAGAAATCTCGCCTAAATCAAGAGGAGATCACGCGGTATCGAAGAGAGCGAAGGTCAAGTGCGTGGAGGAGTAAGGAGGATTTCCGGCGCATTCAGCCACTCCTTGGAGGGCGGTCTAACACCAGAAGTATTCCTGGTTCGTCACGTCTTGGTGCAGTCGATTCAGCCACTTAACATCATAGCAAAAGGGCGAAACCGTGGCGAGGATCTAAGGACAAGACGAGAAGAGCAAAGGAGAAGAAATCGCGCGGAGAAGAAGAGGCGGATTTCTGAAGAAAGTGCAGAAACAAGTCTCTGTTGCAGAGGTTGTTTCGGGCAATTCCAAAGGAGTTTTGAAGTGTTCTTGGGCTTGTTGGAAAGCTAATAAGCCCAGGAATAACATACTCAGATTTCAGGACAATCGGACGCCGGCGCACCATTCAAATTCAACGCCAAAAATTACTATCGCCGTCGTCGCCGCTCAGGCGCACCCTTGGGAATTCCTGAATAAGACAACCGAGGGTGCACTGGCCAAATCCGCCGCGGAACAGAGCTGTGTCCACCGCCGTCGTGCTGTCGCAGTCTACTGCAGATCCGCCACTTGCAACGGCCATATCTCGAGATTCCGGTGGAGTTTTCAGGCGAGCCTTATACCCCTGGATTTGTAATGAAACTTTCTACAACATATCCAAAATTCAAGGTATTTGGACTTCATTTGACCTGTGAATGATCGACTGCAAGTCTTGGCATGTGAAGGACTGTTCGCCGGATTTCATGGAGGAAGCCTGAATTCCGGCCATCATTCCGACCATATCCGGCGTCCTCCGGCCAGATACGACTCTGGGGTAACTAGTTTTAAGTCTGCCCTTGCATTAATTTGATTTCACTAAAGTTGATTCGTGTTTAGCAAGGGTAGAAGCGTCCGGGAAAGAAGATTCAACCCTAGCGGATAAGTGCGTTAAAAAGGAAGGTTTTCGCGCCGTCTTCACTTACCAATTCCTTTAGCGACGAAGTTGGAAGGCGCCATCCGTCCCTGATTTTGTGGGAGACACGTGGCAGCTCGAGAGATTGGGCGTGATCCCGCAGGGGCTGCAAATCCGCGTCGGATAAGGAAAGCGCCGCTAGCCTTTGGGAGCGGGCGCCAAGTGTCCAATCGTCCCTAAAAGGAAGGAACTTGGCGCTAACCCCTTCCTATTATCTAGCGACGGATTAAGAAGGAGAAGTTGGTGCAGATTGAGTACATTGAACCTGGACTAATTTAGATAAGGAAGGTACTACATGGCGACATCCTAGAGTACCACGTGGAGGCGAGAGGATTGTGCACAGATTTGGCAAGATCTTGGTTCTATCCCAGATAGGAAGGAGATTCTCCTACTGTCTTGGAAGGTGATCAATCATCTTGCGCCATATTAGGGATGAGCCCTAACCGGAAGGAGTATATCAAGGAAAGTGATTCCACCTAGGTTCATTGAATCTAGTCGACACCTAACTTGGAAAGGAAGGGGGAGTCATACTAGCAAGTGGGACCCTCCCCTCTTGACGTGTGACTTGGCATCATCGGACCTAGTCAACCTTCCTCGTGTGAACCAAGTGGAGTCAAGGCTCAACGTCGACCAGCACACTAGTCTTGACCAAGGAGGCGAGGACCACTCTCATACATGGACCATGAAGGCTTGCACGTACCTAGCCTAGCACCGGACCTACCTTGAAGGAACCGCACCCGCCAAGCGATATTGGCGATTGCTTCCCCCAACTCTCTCTTGCAACTTGGGGTCGACTAGTGTTCCGGTGAATGCATCTACCTTAACACTCTTGCTTGTTATACTTGATCGAATAGTGA